>JACXGM010029124.1:0-13785 GCA_016801145.1 Umbra pygmaea
TTGATTCAGATGATTAGGTTAATAGCTCGTTTAGAGACCCTTTTCATGATATGCTAATTCTTTGAGATTGGAATTTTGGGTTTTCATGAGCTGTATGCCAAAATCATCAGTATTAAAACAATAAATGACCTGAAATATTTCAGTTGGTGTGCAATGAATCTAAAATATATGAAAGTTTAATTTTTATCATTACATTATGAAAAATAATGAACTTTATCACAACATACTAATTTCTTGAGAAGGACCTGTATATACATATATATATATATATATATATATAGCACAGGATTACATTTTAACACTCCGTGTGGTTAAGGTTAGGGTTAAGGTTAGGTGTATGGTTTTTCGTCCATTGTAGAAAACAAAGTCCCTCTCAAACTCTACATATTCAATGGATGAATGTATTCTCAAACTAACTACAAAGTTTTATTATCCAATGAACTGAATTTAGCTGCATGACAAAAAAGATAAGGAAGTGAACTGAGTGCCTTCCCTGTAGTTTGCTAGAATTCTTAGCCTGGGAGAACCCTGATGGACTTCGGCAAATTTAGATTTGCTCTGCAAGTTAGTGTAGCCAAGAGCCCATTCAACCCATTTCCAATTTTTCCAAATCCAACCAATCACAACCATTGAGGCTGGCTTTATATGATGATGATAGCGCAGCTTTATACTTTCATTGGTTGAAGCAGACAATTACAACGATGGCTGCTGCAATGGAACATCCGCAATATCAATAGTTCGAATCAGCTATCGCGTCTGTTTTAAGCGAATTGAACGTTTACTTTTTGTTAAAAACCGAGCAAAGAACAACACTCGAAGCCTTCATATCTAAAAAAAGATGTTGTCGCGGTCTTGCCGACTCGACTCGGCAAAAGTCTGATATATCCAATTGCGCCAAGAGGCATTTGAGTGGCATCCGTTGATGATGCCCCTTTGGAAATGGGCTGTGAATGAACCTTGCCCAGACCCTAGCCAGTGACGACACTGGTAGAAAATGCGGAACATTACAGTGGCCAATTTGTGCACTTCAGAACGTGCTGAGAAGGTGTTTTTAGTGAGTATAATTAAAAAAAAATTACCGGCACAATGCTTTTGAGGTGTTTAGGTGTCTGGGGCATCCCTTTAATACTGACAAAATGAATAGTTTGACTACATTTCTTTCTCATTGTTATGCCCAAGACTTTTTAAAGTTAATTATTCAGGCTGTTACTTCACTAATTTGGGGAGGAAAGGTACCCAGGTTTTTACTCCAGAGATGCAAATTCCACAAAATGCTCGCACTTCCCAATTTATTATTACGGGGTGGTGAAACTTTCAGAAGCTCATATTTGGGTTGCATTCTCCAAGTACTATTGGTGCCACCTAGAGATACTATCATGCATGTCTACATTTTTAAAGGCTTTACTGTGTTCTGTGCTCCCAGTTTGTTACACTGGCAATCCTGTAGTACAGTCCACACTAAAGATCTGGTACCAGTTCCGGGTGTCATTTTAAATATTCCTCTGTGTATCTGTTATGGGCCCTGTTGACCAAAAAATCTATTCGCCCCCCTCCCCCTTTATTGACAATGCCTTCTCTCTCTGGGAAAGGAAAGGCATTAAGTCCTTCCATAACCTTTATGAAAATGGTATTAGCTTCCCTGATCTTAGCTTCCCTAATCTGGCCTCTAAACACACTCTAGATAAGACATTTGGTTTCCTCCCAATTTTCTGGCTGATTTACATCAAAACCAGGCCTGGGACGCTATAGTGACACTTATGCCCAGACAGAAAGCAGTCATCTCTCAGGTTTATTAATGTATTATGATTTTCGACAAAAACACTCCACCAACAAAACTAAATCTGCCTGAGAGCAGGAAATGGGTGTTGAATGCACGGAGGAGTAGTGGGGTGAGCCAATTGACAGAGTTACAGTAGCACATCTACACCTTGTGCCCATTTCAGACTTATACTGTTTATGGTGGTTCAGTGAATTCAGTTCTCCAAGTCCAGAATGACACAGACTCCATCTAGCCCCCGAATCTCCTAATGCCTGTTTTGGTGTTCTGGAAGACTTCCTCTCATTAAACACTTTTTTAACAGATGGCAACCTACTACTTCTTATTTTGAAGGCCTCCAGAGACTGCCTGACTAACCCAGTGCAGATGTTAGCCTATTTGTTTTTGAAAATGTGTTTACTTAAACTTTTACATTATTTATTTATTATTTATTTTAATTTCAGTGGTTGTATGTTTCTGTCCTGTTCTGTGTGTTTTTTTTCATGTTTTCATCCATTAGTTTAAGGCTTTCTGTATTGCCGGTTTGTGTATTGCTTAGAGTTTGTTATGTGGGTAGGGGGTGGGTTGGCTGTTGGTGGGGGGGGGGGGGTCTTGTTTGGGGGGATGGATGTACTGTTGGTGGGGGAGAGGGTGTACGGGGGTAAAAATATAATGTGCATTTGTTTGTCCATGTGCAATTTTGATTTTACATTCCCAATCATTTTGGAGGGCACTGTACACCATCACATAATTAGATGAATCACCCCTATTGCAATTACATACATGCTGAGAAGCAGACAATAACTATAGGTATATAATTCACAGCAATATATAACCCCTACTACAATGAGTCACTGCGTTTATTAATGAGGTGAAGAATGCTGCAACAATGTTAATTCCAACAATATACAGAATACCGTTTTAACGCTAACCACTGATGACAAATTATAAATGTATCATTGTATGAAATGCATGAAATTTGAAAACGTATTAACTCCTCCTGATTATTAAAATAATATATCCATGTCAACCTAAATAAAATGTTCCTCTGCACTTTATTGTGCATCCTTCAAATAAAGTGCAAATATAATATTTCATGTCATAAAACTGAAAGAATCTTACCTGTGCGTCAAAAAACATCCAGCACAGGAGGAAATATAAGTTCCATATGATCGAAGTCACCATACTTCCAAACAGGGAAAATGTAATAGTTGTGATGTAAAACGTTGGCTAACGTTGATGAAACTCAAAATGTCGTTAGTTTGAACCTAATTTTAAAAAGTATTTGTCATTCCCACTCGCATGGTTGTAGACTGGTTCACCGTTCCTGTATTAGGACATTCATGCAAAATATCAGACTTCTTGTTGACTATGAATGTTAAACCTTTAAAACTTCTTGTTACGAAAATTAACAGCTAACGGGATCATATCATTTCGATGTTCTGCGCTGTTGAATAGCATTGTTAAACACATGTAGCCTATAATATATCTCTTCGTGGTGCAGGCTACTGGTGCGTATACGTAACACACTTTTGACGGTTCGGCAAATCCCACGTTATCTTCTTTAATGTCTACAGTCAGTCATTGTCCAGTTCACATATCCATTCAGCATCCAAATTATTATATATAATATGTAAACATTCGAACAAATAGCTGCACGAATGTCTCCAGATTGTCCCAGATTTGCTCCTAACTTATTATTGTCACTCGTTTTTAAATCTTGTCTATGTGGAAATATTTCAGAAACTTTTTTATTCAATCACCATGAGAAAGCCTACATCTCTGCTGTACCCTGTGCAGTAGCCTACTAAAGTGAAGGAGGAGCTATCCATGGTGCTAAAACTTATAAGGACGCAAACGGAAAGGGGCTGACATCGCTATAGCTCCATAATTTAGGATTCAAATTCCTTTCATAAGGGAACACGTCCGATATCAAGTCAATTGAAACACGATAGCCCACTCTGCAACACCCCAGCCCCAATCCTTACATTAACAATAAATAGGTGACAGTAAAATAAAGAAAATAAGCACTGCGCATTGATTTGATTGCCGGTATTTATTTGAAGGGTCATTAAGCCAGTTTCTGCGAAATCGCACGTGTCATTGACAATAATACAGTATCATGATTTGGGCTGTTGGTCTGAAGAGTTTTGCAATGAACACTGCTGTCTACCCTTTTGATTAGATTCTGGACACTTGAAGTACCATTCTGCATCGACTCTATAAAACGTTGTGTCCATGCCTATTTGAGCTGGGAAATACGTTCATCTAGAAATACGTTCTCCATTGAGTTTTTAAACTCAAGATGTAGTAACGCTTACCTAAATTTACATACAAATTGAATTGGGGTGAAGAGAAGGAGAGGGACAGGTCTGCCTATTGCCCTTTCCCCAACACGTTTTTTTATGCCAGTGAGTTATTGTGTGTTCCACAAAACCTTCCTTTTCACCGTAGAACTCTGCTCAACTAGTGAAAACACGGATCTCTAGCTCCTAGCATACAATTATCCATACTATTAAAGTGCAACACTGTACACCATTATCACCTGTACTCGTGTATTTAGAGAAATAATGTACAGCACATCAAGTCTAAAACGTATTCATGATCTACTTTGAAGAATGGATGACACTGGAAAAAGGAAACAGATAATTGCACAGCTTGTGTTGAGCTGCGTTCAAAATGTAGGTAATAAAGTAGAGGGCGTCGTTTGATGTGTTTTATAATAGTTCAAGAACATAATAAACTTTTATCCTGTGTAAGTGTGCATTCACATGCTGTTCCTCCCAAAACCACTGTTCTCTACAGCTCTTATCTTCAATAATAATGTTTTCTCAGTGTGAGTCACTGTCTGGCAATAACTTCCCAGTGGAACTTTTATTGAGTTACAATATACATGTAACCTACAACGTGGAGTTAAATAGCTACATTTATAAATATTCATTACCTGGTAGTTTTAATAAGTGAAATGGGAATTTTATCTTGTGGGAATGGACTCTTGTAATGT
Source organism: Umbra pygmaea (assembly GCA_016801145.1). Lineage (NCBI taxonomy): Eukaryota > Metazoa > Chordata > Actinopteri > Esociformes > Umbridae > Umbra > Umbra pygmaea. The sequence goes on from JACXGM010029124.1 coordinate 4,761, forward strand.
GGTATGGTCATAAATATACAATACCTAGTTAGACTCCAGAGGCAGTGCCTGTAGGCAGGATGTAGTTATGGCTACAGAGAGAAATATTATTGCATTCTAATAGTTGTAACACCTTGCAGCAAAATCTGAAAACACTTCTCTGCATTATTCCATGATGAGATTATTTATATGCAGATCAACCATACAAGGTACAGTATATGTTAGGGTGAAGTCAGCTAAATTGGGCCAATAAAGTTGTAGCATCATATCTCTTAATATCTTTACAGCAAATCACAATAACTGATCTTGCATTGTTGCTTCAACACTTGTTGACTTGTAACAAGAGTTTTGATTGGTCTGAGTTTTCTAGGCAGGCAGGGCAGAAAAATTACAATAGATGTCATGCATAGCTTATTTGATGGTATTATAAGCCCTTTACCAAAAAGTGGCCCATTTTTGCGACTTCACCCTACAGTACACCCTACAGACTCCATTACAAAAATTAAAGGCAGTTGTGCTGCCTTTAAAGTTTAGATAATGAAGGAAAGGTGGTCATCTAAAAAAATGTATAGTTCAAGAACATAATAAACGTTGACGTTTACCATCTGTGAGTGTGAATGCACACGCTGTTCCCCCAAATCAACTATTCTATACAGCTCTTATCATCAATCATCAATCATCTCAACTCAATCAGCTCCCCATCAAACTGCCGTGTAGAATAAGATGTGAATGCTGAGGCCATTTAAGTCCTTCTATAGACAACATTGAGTATGTATATTACATTACAGAATGGAAACCCCTAGCCTCATAATAATACAGTTCCATTCTGATCCCACTGAATTTAATGCACTTGTTGCATTTAAAACTTGTATTAAAGTGAACTGACCAACACTTCAGTTCCATGATTGTTTCCATCTTTCTATTGCTCAGTGTGCAAAGAAGCAGACAGATAGGCATCTTCGTGTCATGAAAGTAACTGCCCAGTCTATCTCTATGAATTGTTAACTTTTTCTGCTGTAATGGACTCAGTGTAATGCTACATGAAAAATATATATTTTTGATTAATAGTTGGTAAAGTAAGTAAAATTGATTTGTATAGCACCTCTCATAGATAAAAATCACAAAGTGCATCCCAATGATATATAATACAATACAACAAATGCAGATGCAGGACATTTACAATACAAATTAAAACAAAACTAACAACCATAAAAACCCATCAACTAACTAAAATCCTGCCTAAATAGCAGACTTCAATTGCTTTTTAGAAGATTCAATAGAATTCATACAACGTAGGGAGGGAGGCGAGTCATTCCACAGTCTAGGAGCCACTGTCTGGAATGATTGATCCCCTCTAGTTTTAAAATAAGTGCGGGGAACCACTAATAGCCTCTGACCTAGTGACCTCAGACCACGGGTGGGAGTATGAACCTGTATCAGGTCAGAGATGTATGGAGGAACTTGACCATGTAAGGCTCTGAATGTAAGGGCCACAATTTTAAATTGGATTCTATACTGGACTTGTAAACAGTGCTGTTAAAACAGGTGTTATGTGTGCTCTTTTGTTAATGTGAGTTAAAAGCCTTGCAGCAGAGTTGTGAACAGCCTGGAGACGATAAAGATCCTTCTTGCACAAACAGGTAAAAAGACTGTTACAGTAGTCTAAGTGAGAGGAAATAAAAGCATGAATGAGCAACTCCAACTCACCTTTTGACACTAGGGTTCTCAGTTTGTAAATGTTCCTTAGTTGGAAGAAACCGTTTCTTACTAATTGTTTAGAGTCGTGCTCCAAGGACATGGAAGACTGGAAAACAACAATGTGCATCTCGAAATCGATTAGTCATGGAATAATGTACACCAGTGTTTTCAGATTTCAAATGATCTCTGACTGCTTAATTGGAATATATCATTCATTTTCAAATGTGATTGGAATATGTTATCATGACTGTCCTCAACAAGGCAAGTTTTAATGGCTAACTAGTGTTTTTGCACCTTGCAGTCCAACATCTGTAGTTTGGTTGGAAGAGTCTTCTTGGGTGTTACTGGCTGACAAGTTCTTAAATCAACTGAAGACTTCCTGATATCTGACTTTTAATTCGTTAAGCATCATCCTTTATGTTGCATTAATTGGTCATCTACTGTAGGTCTTGCTTTGTCTACCAGGTTTATTTGCAGTTGCCAAGCTTACTAGAGCTTTGTTTCTTCTAAATGCACCCAACAGTTTATTTTGGTAAACCTAATGTTCTGGCTCTGGTGCAACAACTCTAAATGACATTGAAAACTGTCTCGCATGCACTAACAATGCAAACAAGCACACCTGCCTAATAAAAAACACCTGTTTACGCCAACTGCCGAGATGCAATGAGGGGACTGTTTTAAAATCTTTATGGATGATAATGCCCTCAAATCATAGCTTTTAGCCTACACTTCAACCCCATTGTATCATATCCAATCCCAAGAGTGGTAATAACCAAATAATAATAATATTTTGGAAGTTCATTGTGTTTACTGACTTTACTGTGTTTAGTACAGTGTTGTTTTGATGGGAAGCAGTGTTCAAACCATTTCTCAGATTTTTCTAGCAAATACTGTATACATTTCCATTTGTAATGACCGTGGAGCAATCAGGAACAACTCTTGCAAAAAACAAATGGTTTGTCTTTAGAATTTAAATGTGTACTTTTCCTAGAATCAGGACTAGACATTGATGCTCTTGTGCATATATTAAACTAACGATGCTAACAAGCTAAACAGAGAAAGCTGTCAATCCAACTGTCTGAAAACTTTAGGCAGCCTATAAGCGGAAGAATATCTGAAAAATAGATATATAATTTATACATGGTTTATCTGACATAGATCAAAAAACCATTAAATTAAAGCTGTCAGCCTGCACTTTATCTCCATTGTGTAATTTCAAGTACAAAGTCCTGAAATAAGCAGACAAATATGTCACATTTCAAATGCTTTTGGAGGTCACTGTACACTATGCGCTAACTTGACATATCTCTAAGGGTAACATTCATTTGTTTGTATTTGTTAAACTCCAGCTTAATTCATTGGGCTGAGGTACTTTGATGTCTTGTCCCAGATAATTTAGGAAAACCTCTTGGAAAAGTGGAAAACCTCTTGGCTTGTCCTTATAATTTTTTGGTTTTAGAGGAAGGATGCTAAAATTTAATTTGGACCTGCTCTTATGAGATGTATTTCTATCCTGACAAACTGAGGGCACTACATTGTTAGGAGGAAGGGCACCATTTCAGGAACAGCCACTCTGTCATATCTTCTCTCGTTGGCTAACTCTCTGGCTTGCCTAGCAACGCTTAGTCTGGCCCAATTACATGGAACCTTGTTGACTCTCAAAATGATTCACTACGATACCATTATCTGACTAATCCAATTAGCCATGGTAATCCATTTTTATGCATTTGGTACTGAATATTCACATGCTCCTTTTTAAAGAGACCAGAGTCACCTTCAGAGTGCTTTCCAGTGTACTTTTTTCCAGTGTCTCTGGCAAGTATCTTATACAAAACATACAAATACCAAACACTACCCAATGATAAAACATAGGTCATACCAGCTAAACCAGATTTTGTGATTAACTACTACCGAACGACTAAAGCCAATATTATGTAATTCATATTAAAAGCAACCAGCTTTTCACTGTCTTGATATCCCTACGGGTGGATGTCATTGGGCTTTGAAGGCCTTTAAAAAAATCAAAAAAATCTGTGTAATCTTGTTTACAACCTTGTAATGCTTTCGTAGTCTTATATCCAGCTTAAATAAATCTATTTTACTCAGTCATTTAAAAAAAATGCAGGCATACCACAATAGAAAATCTAGGACGTTTTTAGGTCAGCAATCGGGTTTTCCGTAAATGTAATTACAATGACGAATACGAAAAGAAACCTTCTTATTAACTGTAAATAATAACCTGAAAATTGCTGTTTGAAATGTAACTGTCACATAATCATGATAAAAGATGAAAAAATGACAATTGTGCGAGAGATAAAGAGGATAAAGCACAAAACAAAGAGTGGGCGAGAGCCTGAGAGTCGGATAACTTTACAGCTCTCAGACTCCATCCAGACTGTATGCCCTGTCTTTGAAGAGGAACACCCTGGAGTGTTCTTTCATCCTTTGCTTCAGGGCCACAACTGGACTTTTCCCCCATGTGGATGCTATGATAACATGATATGGACTTTTCCCCCATGTGGATGCTATGATAATATGATATGCGGTTACCCGGCATTTAGTGACAGATCAGAGATATGGTCAGAACAAAAGACAAGGTGATAGATCTGATGATCAATCTATATCGTTTATACCAAGAGAATGACAGGAAAATACATCACTGTCTGAGAAAAATCGTATATTTATTTTGACAATCTTCATATCTGACAAACCACTCGGGTGGAAGCATGTACTTTTTCTCAACGGGTGATCTGCAGAAGCAAAACCTTAACAATCCAGGGAAAAGTTGTGTGCTGTGTTTACGTGTTGTGGCAATAAACACATTGAATTAAAAGTAAATATTTCTAGGGGCTGCATTGAGTCGATGTACATTCCTTTTTAACCATGTTAATTGAGAGCGCACTGTACACTCACTGCAGTGAAGCATCTCCAAGACCCTTGACCCCAACCATTGGACAAATGGATTTTCAAATTTTTATTTTCTGTTTCAAATTTTTATATTTCTGTTTCAAAAGGATTGTTTTTGATTGGTTTGTTAACTCTTTTTCAGCAACGTCCCTCCATCTCTAACTCTGCATGCCATCCCTGGGCTCTCTGCAGCCCATCCAGTCTTGTGTCATCTTACAAATCAGCTCATACACACTGTTCCACAGAATCGATAACATCAAATTGCTTTTCACTGCTATTTTCAAATCAATATTTGAGGGGGGGGGGGGGAGCTGGTAGCACATGGGTTTTGTCTGATGTAACAACTGATGTACAAAATTTCTCTTGTGGCTATGGTTAAATGCTCCCCATTGTACTGAACCAGTGAGTCAAGGCTCATGGCTAGTTAGTTCAGACTCATTTATTATTAGTTGAAGTGTAAGTACAAAATGTACTGAGAGGGCCTGTGGAGATGCTGTGAATTATTGGAAATATATTCATGTCTTAATAAGCAGTCAACTTCATAACACACTAAAGTTAGTTCAACTTCAACCATTGAATGGTACAATTAATTCTGCTGCTATGTGTACAGGAGTGGGAAGACAAATTGGTCCTTTTTGAAAAGACAACACAAGGCAGATGGTGGATTGCATGTGGAGTGAGGAAACCAAACTAATGAAGCTAATAAGAGTTTTACACTAAAACGGAAATTGAACCATTATGGCTATTACAGCAGGGGCCTCACGAACTGAGGTGTTAGTGTGGATAGATGAATGAGTTACACCTTTGCTGTTCTACTCCTCTGAACAGCATAATTCATTTAGCTGACAGGAACGTTCACATGGATGCTGATCTGCCATTAGAGGGTGACGTGGGCATGGATGTCATGTTAGTAGCAATGCTAACTCCACTGCTAAGTGAATCCCCATATAGATGCTAAAGCTAACTTTATGTAGGACACGTAACTCTAACCCCAAATCCAGCTGTAGTTTACAATAGTTTAATAAAGCTAAGGCTGATTCAGGACTAAGGCTGATTCTGATCTCTAATTGGGATCAGTGGGAGAATATGATGGATAAGTGTTATGCCTTCAAAGCTAAGTTTGGCTACAGCTGACAGGTGATGGGTTACAGAGAGAGCAGTACAGTTGGCTTTGTATTTAGAAACAGCAGCCAAGAAAGCAAGTGGACTGCTCATCCCAAAGTGCAGGACTACTTCCATTAAGCTGGTCTGCTCTGGACTACATGGTCTGTGCTCCTTTGTTTTTTATGGACTTTACCATCTCTTGGTCTCAGAAGATGTTTCTCAATGTCAAGGATCCTTCCTTGGTAGGACGGATCCTTCCTAGTCAGGTCCTTCAGAGGCTAGGCGAGAGTCCTTCTTAGCATTCGGAGAACACGTAAATAGACCGTAATGGAACAGGCTTGCAAGTGCACGTCATTGCGTCATTACGTCAATAAAAAGGTCCGGTTCAGTTAGCCTATCGTTAGCTCGAAAGGTATCTAGCTAATTATCAATTGCAATTTGTACTGGCGTTAAACTTTACTTATATGTACTACCGTTTTAACAAATTTATGATAACGTTAAACACTAAAGATACTTATGTAGGGGGAAATTTATGTTTATAGAACCAAATAATGACTCCTCATCTAACAAAGGATTTCCTGGGATGAATTAAGATTCATGGAAAGGGGGCAAACGCCAATATATGTCACACATTTAAGCCTGTACATATGTGATTTTGGTTTTGATCCACCCATAAAGAGAGTTTGGTATTATTATTTATAAAAGGTTGTACAGGTCTTATGTTGTCTCCACGGGGTTTCTAGGAGAAGACAAATGCTAGCTTTTTCTTTAACGACTCTCCTGGCACACGTCAGTGCGTGCCATACCAAATGTGTAGAATTAATGTTGAGAAATAGACTGAACCGTATAAGATATGCTTAGATCGTAGTTCATAGTTTAGAAGTGTAGACGTCATGTAATCCTTGGTATTGTATTGTATAATTCTGTGTCCGGTTAAAGCGTGTACTTCGATGCCCTTTATCTGGAATTAAATATTATTCTCTTTACTAAGTTCTGTCCGTCTGACTTTCTAAATCATTTCCCAGAACTTTTCCGGTGGAGACATTAATGGGAAACGTAAGGTATCTTGTTGCGGCCTGCTCTTAAGTTTTCAGCCCTTATCACGCACACAGTTCAAGCTAGGTAGCCTATTGTCACGTTCCAAGATTAGAGACAGGCGCGAAGGTTCAATAATCCAAAATGACTTTATTCAATGACAAAATAATACTGCCACGAGGGGCCTTCTAAATACAAACAACAGGAAACACAGGAACGCGTACAGGAAACATTGATCGACAAGAGACAAGGGGAGAACACATGGCTATATACAAAGACAACTAATTACTAATTCAAACCACCCGTGACTACCAATGACCCAACTACTAATCTAAATCAACCTATGACAAAACTAGACACAAGAGGGCAGCATACTCATACAAACAGAGGGATCACAGAGACAACACATAACAAACCCAACCCATGTGTGACACCTATGCACTGTTTTCTGAGGATCGCGGGCAACAATTAAGTTGTCCCGGGTCGCTCTAGTATTTCATTCAGTAGCTGTTTACACACACGGATAAATGATCATTATGAGGTCAGATAGTTAGATAGGAAATATTCAACCACGTCTATTCTATCAATCCTCTATACGCATTTATTAAGCATTTCTCCATTCTCAACTCAGACTATTGCAACAGGGAAGAAAAGGAAATATATTAATCATTAATGCTTTAACTTCATGAGTGCACATCAATTGTGTCCTTACTACACTTACATTTGAAAGCATATGGCTCCGTCTCCACTAACGTCTGCCATTTTTTATTTTTTAAACGAGCCGGGAAAGCTGTGCGCATAGGATTGTGGGTGATTTGAGAGCGCGAAGGATACACATATTCATCCTTGACCGTCTATGGGAAATTCTCTGAACGAAGGACTCAGTCCTTGGTTGAAATTCGGAGGATCCTTGACATTGGAACAGTACTTCGACGGACTTTGATGACGTAGCATCCTTGAAATTCTGACTTCGAAGGATCCATCCTTGATATTGGGAAACAGCTAGACACTCTTTTGGATTGATCCATTCAATGTTAATGGGGGGGGTGTGACCTCTACAAAATTGGACTTGTCTGTTATTCTGTCAGGAGGACAAGAACTGGTCAATAACCCAAATAATGTGCTTCTCTGTGGCTGTAAAGAAGTTATTGTTAATTTGTTACATTTGTCAAGGCCTGTCTCATGCAGGGAGGAGTTAGTGTCAAATGTAGATAAGGTTTGGCCTCTGTTTATTTCAGAAATTGCTCACCTTCATCTCTGGCATCTGTGCACCGGACCATCTACCATCACCACCGACCTCTCTTCCTTCTGTCATCTACCTCGTGACACATTCCCTCAGCAATATATTCCAACCATCTCTCTTCATCTACTACAACCAATAAAATACACAATATATACTTACATTGCCTGTTCTGATTTTGGGTCCTCTCCTCAGGACATTGAAACACTGAGCAACAGTAATACCCAAAGCAAAAGCTGTGAGAGGCTAAACAAAAGTTCAAAGGCTGTCTATGTAATAATGAAAGGCACAGCCTGACTCACTTCGCAGGGTGGTGTAGCAAAACCTACATGTTTACGTTGGAGTTATACAATTGCTAAACCAGTAACCAAACAGGAACAATAAATTACACATGCTGGACCTCATACAACTGGAAGTTTATAAGGTGGAGATAATGAGGTGATAAAGCCCAGACGTGCGTAATGGGTGCAGTGGGTACGATGGTGTCTAAAGGCCAGTGACATCGACTTTCTGAGTCCCTGCATGCCAGCAGGGGAGGTCACTGACCGGGTAACTGTTCCAACATTATTGTTTACCTACCTGCCAGCAGCATAGCGCCCTGTATTCACTCCTAGTTAGCTTCTAAAGCTAAGTAGGGTCAGGCCTGGTTAGTCCCTGGATGGGACTCTCACTTCAATCGTGGCCACCTAATAATCCCCCACCTTCCTAATTGCCATATACAACTACTCACTTCTCCATTTGATAGCTAATGTGTGGTGAGCGTTCTGGGGCAAAATGGCTGCCATGGATCACCCAAGTGGGTGGTACACATTGGTGGTGGATGAGTAGGGTTTCCCCCACACTGTGTTCCTTGAAAACCCAAATTATTAGGGGTCCAAGCCCGAAGGGGCTGGGAACCGTCGTTGCAAAGCAACGCGGTTCACAGCTCCAGCAGGGCTGTGGAACCCTATTGTTTTCCTAAGGTTTCGTATTCTTCTTATTATTATTCTTCCGGTAAAACCGTTACTACAGCCTAAACCATACATGATCATGGGGGTGCCATTTTCAGGACTGGTCCAGATC
>JACXGM010029125.1:0-13784 GCA_016801145.1 Umbra pygmaea
ACATATCTGAAACATACTATACATATCTGAAACATACTATACATATCTGAAACATACTATACATATCTTCAATTATTTGCATCTTCAATTGGGTGATTTCAATCGACATTCTTGTTCATTAGTTTACTCTTTTTCTCACAGAACACAGTTTCTGGGATGTCAACCAACACGGTTCTAAGGAACCTTGTTCCAGATACGGAGTACAAGGTGACATTGGTTCCTATGTATGGTGACATTGAAGGGAAGAGGAATTCTGAAAATGGGAAGACAAGTAAGTTGTAAATTAAATACTAGACACAGACTGTATGTACAGTTTAAAAAACGTCAAATGTGTTAAGAAATACACAAGTTATACAATTTGGCAGCTATTTTATTTAGTTGTATACCTCTAATAAGGCTCAATTGGACTTAGCAATAGCTTCAGGAAATTGCCGGGCTGAGTGTTGATTGTACTGTTTTGTGTCCTGCCAGAGGCGCTGGGAGGGGTGAAAAACTTAAAGGTCATTGACCCTACCACCAGCTCCCTGAAGGTCCGCTGGGAGCCCGCTGAAGGCAATGTGCGCCAGTACCGCCTCTTCTATGTCCCTGCTTCAGGTGGCGCTGAGGACATGGTAAAATGACAAGCTCTGCCCTACATTCTGGTGCTTCCATTGCTGTGTACAGGATCCATATTAGGAATTAATTTGTTTGAAATCTAACGAGCTGTGATAATAAACACTGACAATGCAATATGATCACCGCCGTTTCAACAGGAACAAGTGTCTGGTGGAACAACCAATACCGTCCTGAGGAACCTCCTCTCTGACATGCCCTACACCGTCACCGTGGTGCCAGTCTACCCAGAGGGGGAGGGCCTGCGCTTGTCAGACACTGGAAAGACACGTACGTCAGCCATTGAAGCTCGAGTTGTCCATCTTATTTGTTTCATAAGAAATTGAACTCAGATTCTAGATGGATTAGTCTCCTCTACCAAACATCATTTATCTGGCATAAAGGTTTTTAGAATGATATTATTATTATATTTTATATTATTACTGGTTGCGTAGCCCAATATGGTTTTACAGTATTGTTTGGATGGAGTTGTTTTAGCCTAAAATGGCTTTCTAAGCTTATTCAGCAGATATTCCTCCTAGAAAGGTTTATTGGAAAGCTGCAATTGCAGTGGAGCATATCATAGTTAAGAAGCCTATGTTGCAAAATGATTCCAGGTGTGCTTCCAAAGGCTCTGCTGGAACAGGCTAATACAAAACCTTCAAACAGGAGTGAAACATTTTTGAGCTGATTACTACTCAGTGCTAGTTTCAAACGTGACAACGATTTATGATAATAATTTATCCCAAGCCAAATACTAAAAAAATTTAACAAACAAATCTTTAAACAAAAACCTCCATATTCTTGAATGTGTTTCTTATAGGTTAAGCCTTAATGTTAGACAAATACAATAGATTATACTAGAAATGTTTAGCTTAGAAATGAGGTTCATGGATCTGAGTCCACCTACTCCATCTATCCTTACTGGGCTTAAGTTCTGAATGCCGGAGCAATATGCACATCTGTTTTAGTTTAAAAGGAATGTTAAGAGGTTTTTGCATAAACCCAAAGTGTGCTACTCCTTACATGCTTTTTGAAAAGACACAATAAAATCACTTCTTTTGTGACTTTGCTTCCATAAACATTTAACCCCAACTCTTGTTTTGATTAACCAAACTAGTTGTGATTAGTTTAAAAGTTTGCAGTCAAATTATTTTCAGATTCTTTTTTTATTGCATACTTGATAACACAATGTGGAAAGAAATCAAAGTGGTTGCTTTTTTTTCTGTCAGGGAAGACGAGCTCTCTTGACTCTCTCTTGACCTTCTTTGACCCGCAGTTCCTCGCACGCCTCCCAAAAACATCAAAGTTTACAACCCCACCCCCAACAGTCTGAACGTGCGCTGGGAGCCCGCCTCCGGCCAGGTGCAGCAGTATCGTGTTGCCTACGCCCCTTTGTCTGGAGTCAGACCCTCTGAGACGGTAAGTTCACCAAAATAGCTTTCCTATGTAATGTCAGTAGTGCACCACATAGGGAATAGGGCACATTTTGGAAGTAGCTCTATACATTGTTAACCAGATCCTGTAATTAAACTAAGCTGATGTCAGCCCTGGGGGTAAAGCTGCAGGTAGAGACACATTTACTTTCCCTGCTCAGATCGAAGGTAAAGTCCACTAAAACAACAAACTGCTACAATAGATCTGCTTCATGTTTTACATAGATATAATGTTTGTTAGGAAGACTGTTGAGAAGTCTGTACAGATGTTTCTCTCATCTTGGTATGTTCATTAAAGCAGAAGCCCAGACCGTTCTGCTGTCAATGACATCATTTTGATCAAGATTATTTTTACACACAAAGGCGCATACTCTATGTACTGTATCTTGGACTTCCACAGGACATAGTACAAGGATATGCATTGATGTATTTACATGACGTATTTTACTGGATCACTAGGGGATTAGAACTTGCACACAAAGCACATGTGACAGATACTGATGATAATTCATACATTTGAAATGTTGCACGGCATAAGATTTTAGTTGGAGATATTTAATGATTGGTCTTTCATTCAACGTTAGGCCCTTGGTGCTTCATAATAAAGGTTCGATTCTCAAATGGTGCTTCATAATAAAGGTTTGATTCTCAAATGGTGCTTCATAATAAAGATTTAATTCTCAAATGGTGCTTCATAATACAGATTTGATTCTCAAATGGTGCTTCATAATAAAGATTTGATTCTCAAATGGTGCTTAAACTAAGTTAATCAGCTATCGTTACACCTTGACACTTTCTCCTTCTAAGTACAGTTGAACCTTGAAATACTGCAGTAAATACCAGGTGTGTTAGTACAGTTGATTCTTGAAATACTGCAGTAAATACCAGGTGTGTTTCACATGATGTAATGGTCAGAATTCAGATGAGCTCATACTGTAGGCAACAGATATTGTAGTAGTAATGAAGACTATGGTGAGATGACAAAACTAGGTTACAATTACATAGATCATGTTCAGTTAATCTTTTTAATTGCCTGTTCATTGAAAGAGCACTGATTTAGCAATGTTGGTCACGTCTTCAAATGTGTTGAAGGATGAATGATTCATAACACTGTTTATCAGTCACCTCTTAGCAGAGTAAATGTAATTGTTTAGCGTTTTAATCTTCCCCATGGCGTTGTTAGTACTTTGGGTTAAACTTTGTCATGATGCTCTTTCCAAGAACACACTATTGGGGATTAACGGTGAGCTCATTATGTACATTAGCAGTGCCAGAGTAGTGTGTAATCATAGAAATAGAATGAATAGAAAGGCCATTGAACTGCTTGGCGTAGTCATTCGGTTAGTACACAACAAAATGGCCTTTCTATCCATTTCATTTCTGTGTGTAATGCGTGAACAAGCTCATTTAAATATGTGATGCAGTCTTCGTCGATGCTGTCCAAATCACACCAAATTCCTCGTGTAATGTAGTGCACCAAATAGGGTGTTATTCGGGACGCAAGTCATTGTTCTTCTCTGGGTAGTCACACTTGTGATCTTTGTCTGCTGACCTCTCCAAAGGTTTTGGTCCCAGGGAACGTCAACATGGCTTTACTGGATTCGCTCATTCCCGACACGCCGTACTCCGTCAGCGTCCTGGCTATCTATGCGGATGGGGATGGACCACCAGTGAAGGGAAATGGCAAAACATGTGAGACTTAAACCCAATCAACCTGTCTTTGTTGTATACATTGATATTACTGACTCATCCCAAGTTGTGTACACAGAAACCGCAGACTCACAAGTACTAGTCATACTTTCACATGCATCCACACAGACACAGACACACACAGAAACACACACAGAGTGGCTGCTAGGTTGATGTTTGCAGAGTTGTAAAATGTACAAAGTAAAAGTTCTCAGCTAGGTTCACCTGTTTCAAGAAGTTCCTAATTTAAACATAAATTATCAAATAATGGGTGTTCATAACTGACGAGTTCCATAATTAATAATTGTTTTACTCTTTCTGTTCACTTCATAGATAACTGGATAGTTATGAATTCCCATTACCTAGTCATATTGGTTTTAGTAAGGACTCAGCCAGACCCAGAAAAATACATTTTACTTTGTACTTTTTACAACTCTGCATGTTTGTTGATTTGCTCTGGCTGCTGCAGTGCCCCGCGGTGGACCCAGAAACATGCACGTGTATAATCCCACCACCAGCACCCTGACGGTCAGCTGGAACCACGCCGAAGGCCCCGTGCAGCAGTACAGGATATCCTACGCACCCACCACAGGAGACCCCATCACTGAATTTGTGAGTTCCTAGTCTGGATCCCTAATTTTACTGATACTAAATCAGGAGCTGTTCACAATTATGTACTATGTAGGGAACTAGGGTGCCATTTAGGATGCAGTTACAGCTTGAGGTTTACTGAAGTTACTAGTGGTTAACTGAAACAACTGCCTATTTTTTATATTTGGCTAAGGGGTAAATTAAATATACCCCCCCGCTCATCAACGCACTGCTCAACATGGAACTACTGCCAAAGGCCAAAAAAGCCATAATTCGTTGACTCTTTGGTCAACTCCAAAATAATTAGTGATTAGTAAGATGAATTAGAGGCTCTGTTAGATCAACATTATCTCTGGAAACATTCTGTTATAGTACCTTGTGTTATTAATGACTTTGAATGCAGTACTGGAGCTTCAGTGAATACAGTTCTGGATTACACAAAGCTTCAGCGCATTGTATCACGTCAGTGTTCCCTCTCTAGCAAGACATCTGTTTTGTGACATAACAAACAGTCCTTACCAAGAGGAAAAGGCGAAGTCCTTAAGCACCAAGTTTGAGATGAAAGCTTTAGGGATGCATCCTCTTTAACGCAAGGAGTAGCCTAACATTAGTGCATACCTTCCATAGCATGTACTTTTGTTTGTTTGTGAAACCTTATTTATTTAGTTAACAGAGTTCTCTGTGTTGATTTTCCTCACAGACGGTTGTTCCTGGCAACAGAAACAATGTGCTCCTGCAGAACTTGCTTCCAGACACACCCTACAATATCACTGTGGAGGCCATCTACACCGATGGACCAGGGGGGACGCTAAATGGGCCTGGACGCACCGGTAATGCGATTAGAAAAAGTGGTTAGGAAGTGGTCAGTCCACAGACTGCACAGCTAATGGTGTAGCTAGTGTGACAGAATTTCCTTGTCTGTCAAGTTGGGAGAGTGGAAAGTAACTCCAATAGCCATACAATAGTGATGCAGTAGCCATACAATAGTGATGCAATAGCCATACAATAGTGAGACAATAGCCATACAATAGTGATGCAATAGCCATACAATAGTGACGCAATAGCCATAAAATAGTGATTCAATAGCCATACAATAGTGATGCAATAGCCATACAATAGTGATGCAATAGCCATACAATAGTGACGCAATAGCCATACAATAGTGATGCAATAGCCATACAATAGCCAACCGAATCCCGAAGCCCTTGAAGGATTTGGGAATTCACAGTAGAGAAAACACTAAGCAACTGGTGGACATTAGCCCCGCTTACACAAACAATCTTTCTTGGCATGGACAGCGGCATGGAACTCTCTTTCTTGGCATGGACAGCGGCAGCACTCTGCCAACCAAAGGGTTTGAATGGGCCTTGGTCCAATGAGCAGCTGCCTCGCCCACGCCTAACCACCCATACTCTACCAAACTCAGCTCCCTGAGGAAGAGCACGAAATGAACCTGTCCAACTCAAACACTCAGATTACTCATAACAGTTCTTCCTAATCAGAGACGAGGGCAGTGGCTGCTGTAGAACTGCAGCCCAGAGTGTGCTCCTTTCTTCTGGTGCCTAATTGCTCCAGGGGCCCTGGAAATGTAGTCGTGCTCCCACATGTTGTTGGGGCTAATTGCCGTGACTGATTGAATGTTGACGTGTGTCGGCTTTTCCTGGTTACAGTGGGTCTGCTGGAGCCGAGGAACCTGCGTGTCTCAGATGAGTGGTATACGCGCTTCCGCGTGGCCTGGGACCCCTCACCATCTCCGGTGCTTGGATACAAGCTGGTCTACACGCCCGCGGGTGAGATAACGTCAACGCCCGCATGCATGCCGTCATAACCCGTAGCTCTGTGTGCCACAGGAAGAAAAAAGAACAAGTTTTGTCATGCAATGTGTCACTCTTTAAAGTTATTAACAAAACTCACATTCCAGTGCCAAGGCAAAACTGACAGTTAATAAGTCATTATTGAAAGTAATGAATCCAAGGGCCACACCTAAAGTATACATTTCACATTAGTAGAGTTCAGGTTCGGAGCAGCTTGTGCCCATCCTCGTCAGTAAATTGTTTGTGTTGCAGTGTTGCTGTTGGAACACATTGAGTTGCTCTTTGCCTGCAGACGAAAGCCAGGGCAGGAGTTTGGATGTGTTTGTGGGCGACGTGACATCGTACACACTGCAGAATCTCCTCCCCGGCTCCACCTACCATGTCAAAGTGTTCGCCCAGTATGGCAACGGAATGAGCAAAGCCCTCGAAGGCCCGGGAACGACACGTACGTATCTAAACAATAAAGCGTCAGCTTTATGGGGCGCCAATGTTGACCTGAACGATACATCGCATAATCCACCCTGTTCACAATTGTGGACAAAAGTAACCCTGTCAGTGCTAGTAACCCTGTCAGTGCTAGTAACCCTGTCAGTGCTAGTAACCCTGTCAGTGCTAGTAACCCTGTCAGTGCTAGTGCACAGGCTATGTAGAGAACAGGGTGTTATTTTGGAAGCTGCTTCAGACTAGTCTTTCTGAGACTGTTTGTGGTGTTCGGTTCCACAGTCTACCTGAACGTCACCAACATTGAGACCTACAATATCGGCTTTGACAAGTTCTGCATCCGGTGGAATCCTCATAGAGCGGCCACGTCCTACAGGATCAAGCTCAACCCACTAAACTGTGAGTACCAAACATTGAGTTTTAATCCAAATTTTTGTTGGACGCGGACTGTGTTAAAAGCTAGAGGTGAGAGTTGTGAAAAAACATATATTTTTGGTAAAATTGGCTATATTGTTCATGTTTTCAATAAAAACGTATGAAAAAATAATACTTTTTTAATTATGTGAAATTTGCTCCACCTGGACAAATAAATGGAAATTTACATAGTGCATCCTTAAGACCTGGAGGCAGCAGTTTTGATCGCTGGACCAACCAAGGAAACGTAATTCTCAATCTTGAAACCATAATTCAGAATTCTTGTTTCAGACAGACATTAATTGCAGAGTACGCCTTCCAGCTTGGATATATAAAATGCATTTTTATTCCTTGAAAAAATACTGCATTATAAAGCAATCTATTTGTTTTTATTTCCACTTAATGTCATTAAGAAGATTTTGACGAGGTACATGGACACATAGTGTAGTTGGTGTCAGTCATTAGTGAGAGATGTAACTCAGATTCTAGAGGGTCAAGAAATAACTTTGCGATCCTCTCCTTATAGTCAGTAACTTTATTAAACCTGGAAAGAAAAAAAAAATTGAGTGCAAGTTAGCCACCAAGCACACAAAAAAAACAGAAGTGCCTGAACCTACTGTACCTCCAACATCCTCTGTATTGGAATGGTGCGGAGGTTTGTTCTAGATCTTCACACGACTGGTCTCCTCAGCCCTCTCGTGCGTTTTATTCCTAGATGGAGAATGTGACACATTCTCAGAGTGTCCGACCTCCAGGATTTAATTGCATTACACTCGTTGAATTATTGTCAGTAATTACAGTCCAGACTTTGAATCCATATGTTTCATATTTGCATGTACATCCTGGGTTTAAAACTGTTAAAAAACAGGAAGCACTAATGCAAGGATTTGACTACCAGTGTGGTTGCCATCATGTATCCATGACACATTTCCAAAGTGAAGCAGACTCTGCTTGTGTGAGAAGAACAGCTGTTGTAAAATGCACTTAACCAAGGTAAACAATGTTTGGGAAGCTAGAAACCTTTTAAGGATGCTTGAGACATAGACAAACCTTTCAGGTTGGTAAATAGAATGTCAGTATTTGGAACTAGCAACCTAAAAATGTACCTTGTCTCATTTTTGTACCTTATTATATATTTTACACTTAATTGCCACTTATGGTGCTATTTTGGTGCAAACCATTTCCACTGTGCTTAAAATTTTACATTTCATCAGTCATGATTAATATTGTTACATATATTTGGAAACAGGCCATTGTGAAAGTTTAGATGATTTTTATAGAGAAGGTTTAATAGATACATTTTATAACAATTTATGAAATTATGTACAAGGTTTTTTTTATGAAAAGCCCATATGTGTTTTAAAAATATTGGCATATACTGTAGCACTTCAAAGATGTAAAAGAAGGTTAGAATTGAATTAAATTTTTTTGAAATTCCACCAAAATGTCTGGAGGCCATTGGCTTTATGTTTCTAATTACACAATGGTTCATGCAAAATAATAAAGTTGATAGTTACCTTTTTGTGTTTTATTTGGTTATAAATTTGCTGATTTTTATACTACATTAGACAGCAGTTTAATTCATAAGATTTCTATTCATAAGATTTTTCTGACCTTTTATCAATTTTGACATTTCTAGTGTAACTGAAGTGGAATTCAAAGAGTGAAGCAGTAAGGGCCTTGACACATAGCTCTCACCAATAGTCTTTTTTTTCAGCTATTTAGCAACTTAGAATTTAGGGAAGCATCTGAAAATGGTCAGCCATAGAGAAATGAACGAGACAAGAATTTTAATTTACTTTAAGTCTATTTTTTTTGTCATAGGTTATAACAGAGATCTTTCTGGATTGTTTTCAAAAAGTTGCTTTAGGTTAACAGTTATATTCATTGCTTACTTGCAGAATTGTTCAATAGCCCTACTGCAGCTGCATGGTAAAAATAGTAGCAGGATACATACAGTATTGGAGTAATTTTTTTCTTATGTAGTAACATAGAATGGGAGGATAAAGTATACAAAAATGGTCACCCTTTCTGGCTAATACAACTACTGACATTATACAAAATCACAGTGCAATTTTACATCTGGTTTGTTGATTGACTGTTTTACTTTATAAGGTGTAAACGTTTCAGGCAGCAGCTGCTGACATACAATATTTATATTCTACTGTTTGTCAACATGTCTAATTTTTGTCTTTGTTTTTTTCCGTGCAGCATCCAGCAAAGGGCAGCAGGAGGTCACCATCACTGCAGCTAAAAGCCAGTACTGCTTCGATGACCTTTCACCTGACGCCCTCTACAATGCCACAGTGTTTGTCCAGACCCCCAATCTGGAGGGCCCAGGAGTCGGCACCAAGGAGCGGACCCGTGAGTGTCTCTCATGTCTTGAAAACATTCCTTTAAATGGTGCCAATGTGCTTGTTGTATTGTCCGTTGGTCATTTGTGTTAGTGTTTACTAATAATTTGTTTTCTGTTTTTCAAGTGGTGAAGCCTACCGAAGCACCTACGCTACCTCCAACCCCTCCCCCACCCCCTACCATCCCCCCTGCCTGGGAAGGTAAGCAGACACCACACCATCATCCACTACAACCATAAGGCTACAAATTAGCATTAGATACTAGTAATAACAATCCTGGAATGGGGAAAGGCAATGCTAGCGTCACGTCGTTTCACTCGTCAATCTTCACCACCGTAAATGTACCACTTGTTGGAGTCAGTTTAGCAGACAGTATTAGCAACGCAAACGACAAGAAAGGATAACTTTCTTTCAAATGTTTACTTACAAAACAAAATTATAATGTCCAACACACGGTCACAAAACTGTTTTGCTTCCAGCTAATCCAAACTAGCCAAAGGTACGTCCACTCTAAGCTACTACTGCCCAATGACGTCATAATTATTCATTCTGAAGTCCACGAATATCTTATCCCTTATACATTATAAATTATAAATTTAATTAACACAAACCTCATAAATTACAATGAAGTTATCATGATCAATTCTTAACTGTTTTTAAATGATTTTTAATAATATAAAATTTACTCATTGGGTCTGACAGCTACAGTATTTCCCCAACATCATTAAGCCTCAACAGGTTTTTCCCGCGGGACACAAATTGAACCAGGCTGTCTCAGGTGCAACACTGTACATATTGCAAATGAGTTTTTCCTAAACGCTATAGCTGCCCTACAAATTTTTCAATGTATAATGATAAATAGTGCTGATATAAAGATTGGAGTAAAACTATACATTCATTTCAATTTCTAATGACTTTTTCCTGGTATTAGTTGTTTAAATTCAGACTAGAGCATTTATTAATAAAGAAAAAATAGCTATACAGTTTACAATATATGCATGCATTTACATCCGCTAAGATGTGGCGATCAACTAGTTGAAGACCACTGCTCTACATCAGAATTAACGTAAATAACACTATACCTTGTTAAAATATTTACCGCCACATGCTGCAAACAGACCCTCTAAAGCAGGGGTATTGAACTCTAACCCTACAGGGTCCAGAGCCTGCTGGTTTTCTGTTCTACCTCAACATGAATTGGACACACCTGGTGTCCCAGATTAGAGGGTTAAATAAGTCTCAGATTAGAGGGTTGCAATGAAAAAGTGAAGTGGAACTGGCTTCGAGGACCAGAGTTGAGTATGGGGGCTCTAGGGTTTTTAAAACTCTCCAACTGACTAATAACCAACCTACAGTAGGTGTTGAGAAAGGAAAAGGTTGTTTTCCAAAGAAGTTGTCGTAAGATAAGGTATTGTGGAAAAAACTTTTTTAATGGACTAAGAGCTAGTAGAATGGAATTCAAAGAGATTTACAATCTTGCTTTACTACCGTACATTAGGTATACATTATCTTTTGTTTGGCTCGCTCCTTTTAAGAAATAAGAAAAGTTTTTTTTAAAGAGCAGTGATGTTCCAGCCCATATGGTGACCAAATGTTTGTTTTGTTAGTTTATTCAGGAAAGTTTGAACCAATAATTGGTATAACTCAACGATATTCCTTTTGCCATCAATGCATTTGTTTGTGAGATTCCAGCAGATGTTTTTATTTTTGATGTTACAGATTAAATTATAACGACATCTTCTGTTATCAGTTCTAGTGATGCCAGCCAAGTGTATGAAGCCTGTCATGTATTAATGCTTCATTGTCTTGTTTTTCTGTCGCCTTAGTGTGCAAAGGTGCCAAGGCAGATGTGGTGTTCCTCATTGATGGCTCGTGGAGTATCGGAGAATCGAGCTTCCAGAAAGTTGTGCAGTTTGTGTTCAACATGATTGGAGCTTTCGATGTCATTGGACCCTCTGGAATGCAGGTATTTATTGTTTAAATTTGTAAAAATGGTTAGCTTATTAGTTGTTAAATTACGTATGTGTTAAATACTTATGCATAGCGATTCTGAGAACCTGCTAAATGTCGTACTAATGTCTCTTTACTTTGGAAATAGGTGTCATTTGTTCAGTACAGCGACCAGGCAAAAACGGAATTTAGACTCAACTCGTATTCCGACAAGGGCACAGCTCTTGCTGCCTTACAACTCATCCCTTACAGGGGAGGGAACACTAAAACAGGTGAGCCTCCTCCTCAGCCTCTAACCATCAGGCTTAGCTAAACGTTTCATAGAAAACCCATGTTGTTTATGCTTAGCCTTCACAGATCCTTCCACAATTCTACAGTCATATTTACAATAATGTTGCGTTTGTGCTCAATCAGGCGTTGCTCTGAGGCATGTCAAGGAGAAGGTTTTCACCACTGACCATGGAATGAGGAGGAATGTTCCCAACGTGGTTGTAGCTGTTACTGACGGCCGATCTCAAGACGAGGTTAAGAAGAGCGCGGCTGCACTCCAGCATTCTGGTAAGACCACTTACAGGTCTACGTACTGGTCTTTTACTCTTCTGAGACAACATTTTTCATCTGTTGTAACTGGGTTCACACTGTAGTATCAGCTATCTGCATACAGTACATATGACAATCACTGGTTTGTTAGCTGAATGTGCATTTGCTCCTCTGCCAGGCTACAGTGTGTTTGTCGTCGGTGTTGCTGATGTGGACTTTGCGGAGCTGCAGAACATTGCCAGCAAGCCAAGCGACAGGCACATCTTCATTGTAGACGACTTCGATGCCTTTGCCACAATTCATGACAACCTTGTCACCTTCCTCTGTGAAACAGCAACCTCATGTATGAGCTTTTGTCTTTGTTATTTTGTGTAACAGTAAACTACATGTATTTTAATCAATTTTCAACACACAATTAAAAATGTATAATCTAGAATCAAATGTAACTGATCTATGTTATGATCTTCACAGCTTGTCCACTGATCTACTTGGATGAATTCACATCACCTGGTCAGTATGCTTAGCTCTTTTGGTTTGTGTTTTTAAACATTTCTTTATTCATTCAGGTGGAAACAAACGAGGCCCTTACAAATTGTGTTCTGAGGACAACAAATCAACAAAATTATATTCTAGTAATTTCAATAATGTACTGTAAAAACTATTTATTTATCATTTTGTAAATTTTAAATAAAATCCAGAAACTGGCATGCATACATTTTCTATCAAAGAATCTTCTAGCATTCCTGGAACTTAACATTGTATTCACCTTGCATTCTAGGCTTTAGAATGCTGGAGGCATTCAATCTGACAGAGAAGACGTATGGATATGTCAAGGGAGTGTCTATGGAACCTGGTTCCTTCAACAGTTACACAGCCTACAGACTCCATAAGAACGCCTTCATAACCCAGCCCACAACGTGAGTCTGAAATACCATTTTCTTCTTTTAATAAAAAAATGGTGACATCTTCAAAATGTTACATTTAAATCTGGATTCCCTAAATCAGTAAACAATAATCATCACATTCATGATGATTATAAAATACTGTCTTCGATCTAAAATAAATACAATTATTTAAATTATGAATTCTATATGATTGATTTTCTGCATTGATCTGGTGTGCCAATGCATTTTAGGGATAACTGAGTTGCAGCCTGGCTGTAAATCTCTGAAAAATGACATTAAACATTTACATTTTAATCATTCAGCGGAAACTCTTATATAGAGTGAATTACAGTCAATACCAGGGACATCACTAGAGATTTATGGATAGGGGGCTAAGCCTCTATTAGGGGGGGTCTAAGGGCATGCTCCCCCAGGAGTTTTTTAATGGCCCCAAAATGTTTGCTCTTCCTTTCCTTCAGCCACTCCTTTTGCATGACCCTTCAAGCTAAGTCCAAACATTTGATAAAATAAACATTGAGTGAAACCCTGAAGCCTACTTCAGTCTTGCTAAATCACTCAGTGCATGAACATGTTAGGCCTGTCATCAAAAACATCCAAAGTTTAACTGAAATCTTCCAGTTTCTTTCTTGTTCATCACTAACCTCCATGAGACCAGCTCCCTCAGCAGCTTCTTTCTTTCATGCTTGCCTGTTTTGACAAGTTATTTTTATTAAATTTAGAACAACTCAAGGCTTAATGTTAATCAATCCATCCAACTTTGTATCTGTCTGTTTGAACTGTTAAACTCCTTGATTCTTACCTGACTGAACTTCTGCAGAGCTGTCAGTACCACCTCTTGAATAACCTTTTATACCCATACTTATAGTTCAGTAGCTTTTATACCCATACCTATAGTTCAGTAGCTTTTATACCCATACCTATAGTTCAGTAGCTTTTATACCCATACCTATAGTTCAGTAGCTTTTATACCCATACCTATAGTTCAGTAGCTTTTATACCCATACCTATAGTTCAGTAGCTTTTATACCCATACCTATAGTTCAGTAGCTTTTATACCCA
>JACXGM010029126.1:0-13783 GCA_016801145.1 Umbra pygmaea
TCCTTGCGAGAGTAAAGATCTGGTCCGTTGTTCCACGACCAGGACGGAATCCACATTGTTCCTCTTCAACCTGAGGTTTGACTATCGGCCGAACCCTCCTTTCCAGCACCTTAGAGTAGACTTTACCAGGGAGGCTGAGAAGTGTGATACCCCTGTAATTGGCACACACCCTCTGGTCCCCCTTTTTGAACAGGGGAACTACCACCCCAGTCTGCCACTCCTTTGGCACTGTCCCAGACTTCCATGCAATGTTGAAGAGGCGTGTCAGCCAAGACAGCCCCTCCAAACCCAGAGCTTTCAGCATTTCTGGACGGATCTCATCAATCCTTGGGGCTTTGCCACTGTGGAGTTGTTTGACTACCTCAGTGACTTCCACCAGGAAAATTGACAACAATCCCCCATCATCCTCCAGCTCTGCCTCATAGAGGGCATAGAAGTAGGATTCAGGAGTTCCTCAAAGTGCTCCTTCCACCGCCCTATTACCTCCTCAGTTGAGGTCAACAGAGTCCCACCCTTACTGTATACAGCTTGGATGGTTCCACACTTCCCCCTTCTGAGGTGGTGGACCACTTGGGTTCAATGCCCCCAACCTCCACAGGGATGCACGAAAAGCTCCGCCAGAGGCGTGAATTGAAAGTCTGTCGGACAGGGGCCTCCTCCAGACGTTGCCAATTCACACGCACTACCCGTTTGGGTTTACCAGGTCTGTCCAGAGTCTTCCCCCACCCCCTGACCCAACTCGACACCAGATGGTGATCGGTTGACAGCTCCGCCCCTCTCTTCACCTGAGTGTCCCAAACATACAGCCTCAGATCAGATGAAACGATTATAAAATCAATCATTGACTTTCGGCCTAGGGAGCTCTGGTACCAAGTACACTTATGAGCATCCCTATGTTCGAACATGGTGTTCGTTATAGACAATCCATGACTAGCACAGAAGTCCAACAACGAACAACCACTCGGGTTTAGATCAGGGAGGCCTTTCTTCCCAATCATGCCTCTCCACGTGTATCCATCATTGCCCACATGTGCATTGAAGTCCCCCAGCAGAACTATGGAATTCCCAACAGGAGCCCCATACAGGACTCCATTCAAGGTCTCCAAGAAGGCGGAATACTCTGAACTCCTGTTTGGTGCATATGCACAAACAACAGTCAGAGTTTTCCCCCCAGCAACCCGCAGGAGCAGGGAGGCGACCCTCCCGTCCACCGGGGTAAACTCCAACGTAGCGGCGCTAAGCCGGGGGCTTGTGAGTATGGGGGCCACGGGCTCCCTCCAGGCAGGGTCTCTCTTCCTCTTCCTCGCTTCTTCATTGGAGTTTTTGGTGAACCATTCTTTGTCTGGCCCCTCGCCTGAGACCACTCTGCCATGGGAGACCCTACCAGGAGCACAAAACTCCAGACAACACAGCCCTCAGGTTCATAGGGACACAAAAACCTCTACACCACGTTAAGGTGATTGTTCCCGGAGAGGAATTTCCAGCTCTTAGTGGTCACCAACTAATAGACGACAAGTTGCTCTGACTGACAGTGTTGTTACATATATTGCAAATGGTCTCATCCCTCTATACTGTTGAAAATAAGGATATATTTAATATTGTGCATGCTCTTCTTCACAATGTCCTCCCGAAGAGCTCTCAACCCGGACCTTATCCCACAGCCTCCAGCTACTGTAAAATCACATCTGATTAATCTGATGGAAAAAACTGAGCATATTTGCCTGACAGTAGATCTTTGGTCAAACCGATCAATGAAGTCATCTTTTGGAATTACTAGCCATTTCATTATAGATTTTATGTTGTAGAATGTAATACAGAGCTGTCAGCATTTTAAAGGGAGGCATACAGCTGAAAACATTTATAGAACTTATGAGGATGTTCTTCAGAATTACAATATTCAGAACAAAGTCTCTTTCATTGTGACTGATAATGCCTCCAACATGGTAAAGGCATTCACCCTCTTTCCACCAATTCATGTTGTTTAAATTGAAGAGGAAGATGAAACATCTGATTTTGAATTGGTGATTTTTGAAGAGGAGATGGTCTACTTCCCACCAGAGAGAAGATCATGCTTTGTCCACACTTTTCAGCTGAATAGTAAACTTACTTGACAAGGTCCAAAAACCTGTTTCTTTTTGTCACAAGTCCACACTGGCTACTGACGCCCTAGAGGGAGGGCACAAACTTTAGCCTGCGAATTCAACTCGCTGGAATAGCCAGTTAAAGATGCTGAGGTCTGTTTTCAATGTTGCCAGTGATGTACGAGCTGAGCTCCATTGCCCTATCCAGCTGACATCATATGAGCTGAAAATAATCCAGGAGCTTTGTGAGGTATTGGAACCCTTTGAGGAGGCTAGAGATAGATGCCAGGCTGACATCATATGAGCTGAAAATAATCCAGGAGCTTTGTGAGGTATTGGAACCCTTTGAGGAGGCTACAGATAGATGCCAGGCTGACATCATATGAGCTGAAAATAATCCAGGAGCTTTGTGAGGTATTGGAACCCTTTGAGGAGGCTACAGATAGATGCCAGGCTGACATCATATGAGCTGAAAATAATCCAGGAGCTTTGTGAGGTATTGGAACCCTTTGAGGAGGCTAGAGATAGATGCCAGGCTGACATCATATGAGCTGAAAATAATCCAGGAGCTTTGTGAGGTATTGGAAGCCTTTGAGGAGGCTACAGATAGATGCCAGGCTGACATCATATGAGCTGAAAATAATCCAGGAGCTTTGTGAGGTATTGGAACCCTTTGAGGAGGCTACAGATAGATGCCAGGCTGATATCATATGAGCTGAAAATAATCCAGGAGCTTTGAGAGGTATTGGAACTCTTTGAGGAGGCTACAGATAGATGCCAGGCTGACATCATATGAGCTGAAAATAATCCAGGAGCTTTGTGAGGTATTGGAACCCTTTGAGGAGGCTAGAGATAGATGCCAGACTGAGAAAATAGTAACCTCCAGCTTCATTATCCCTTGTGTCAGGGTCTTAAGGCATGCGATCAAAAACATGAAGATGATCGGCAATAAAATGTTTGTGTCTAAAATCCTCACAGTGAATTTTGCATGAGAAAAAATGCATTTACAAAAAATTTGTGTTGTTTCCTTACTTTGAAATAAAAATAATATTGGAACAAAACTAATTAAAGATTATTTAGGGGGTAATTAATTTCAAGAATTTGATCATTTTCAATATTTTGGAACAAAATATATGCAGGGTTGAGTAGTGTCTAGTTACGTGTAATGAAATTATGTTATTAAATTACAAAATTAATGTAATTGTATTTTGTTGTATTACTGAGGTAAAATGTTATTCAGTTAGTTACTAATGAATTTAAAAGGAAATTGCTTTGCATTGATAAAGTAATCCAAATAAAGTAATCCAAACCACAATATATGTGTCACGAATTGGTGGTGTTGATATTGCGGAGACAAATGCAAAGGTTATAAAGTAAACAAATAATGTACTGACAATACTTCACAAAATAATACTGCCACGAGGGGCAAAACAGCGAACAATTATATACTACACTCTAATACTCACCGACGATGAACAGGGCATAATAGCCACAATGAACGACAGCATACAAACACTTACACAGGACTTATATACAGAACTAATGAATAAAATGAATGCACCTGGATGAGTAATTAAGACATACTATAGAACAATGAAGACATGTGAATATAGGCATGTGACTGGAATACCAAGAACAAAAACAAAGCACACTGGAGAGAAACTTAAGACACACAGGGGAGCAACTCAAATACACACATGTACGATTCCCTTAGGGGGGATCATTACAAATATGTGAGATTCAACACATTCTTTCTGTTTTGTGGAATTTCTTTGAATTGCCATGAATTTAATTCCACTGTCATTCCAATTTAAATTAAAATTCAACTTCATGTGGGGCGGAGTCAATTTAATTCAAATTCCAATTCATGAATTGAATGGAGGTAAATTCGGAAATTCTGAATTTTGCACAAGCCTGTCTCTAGCGACTCCTTGTGTTCAGATCAGGCACCTGTAAATTTAATTGCAGAAGTATAGTCAGTGAATGTATTTATCCTGGGCATGATCCGACAAAAGGCTTTCTTGTTGGGTGAACAGTGCAAAAGAATTTAAGTGGCTCAGGCGACATGTGGTTGGAAGAACCATGTGTGCGTCCCTCGGCATCCCAGAGATCTGTACAAGGAATTGCGGATCTGACAACAAGGCAGGTTTAGAGAGGGAATTGGAAAGAGGAAAATCGGGAAAAAAACAAAATAACAAATCCCACTCATGATAAAATAAGTCCTAATAGCTAAAACAAATAATCTGGCTTAGTTACATGTATGCTTTGAGAAAAGGATGCATACGCACATTCAAACGATCATGAATAAAAACACTGCAAGCCATGACAATCAAGAAAATAAGGAATTGTGATAACTTCATAGGTTCTGAAAACAACCCCCCCATCTGTGATATCCTCAATTTGATTGGCTAAAATGGGGTTCGAAGCCTTTGACAATTCCCTCTTAGCCATACAGTCAGATATAGCCTAATCACTCAAGTGCAGTAGTATATAATGTAAAAGTATCACTGTGCCAACCTGAGGAGCTGACCAAAATAAAAATGGCAGAATTCCTCTTATTGAAATGGAAGGAGTATCAGACCACTGCAAATCTACCAATACCTGGCCGTCCCTCTAAACTTTCAGCTCATACAAGGAGAAGACTGATCAGAGATGCAGCAAAGAGGCCCATGATCACTCTGGATGAACTCTGGCCTTTATGGAAGAGTGGCAAGAAGAAAGCCATTTCTTGAAGATATCCATAAAAAGTGTTGTTTAAAGTTTGCCACAAGCCACCTGGGAGACACACCAAACATGTGGAAGAAGGTGCTCTGGTCAGATGAAACCAAAATCGAACTTTTTGGCAACAATGCAAAATGTTATGTTTGGTGTAAAGGCAACACAGCTCATCACCCTGAACACACCATCCCCACTGTCAAACATGGTGGTGGCAGCATCATGGTTTGGGCCTGCTTTTCTTCAGCAGGGACAGGGAAGATGGCTAAAATTGATGGGAAGATGGATGGAGCCAAATACAGGACCATTCTGGAAGAACCTGATGGAGTCTGCAAAAGACCTTAGACTGGGACAGAGATTTGTCTTCCAACAAGACAATGATCCAAAACATAAAGCAAAATCTACAATGGAATGGTTCCCAAATAAACATATCCAGGTGTTAGAATGGCCAAGTCAAAGTCCAGACCTGAATCTAATCAATAATCTGTGGATAGAACTGAAAACTGCTGAAAAACGCTCTCCATCCAACCTCACTGAGCTCGAGCTGTTTTGCAAGGAGGAATGGGCAAAAATTTCAGTCTTTCGATGTGCAAAACTGATAGAGACATAACCCAAGCGACTTAATTTTTCAGTTTTTTATTTGTTAAAAAAGTTTGAAATATCCAATAAATTTCGTTCCACTTTATGATTATGTCCCACTTGTTGTTGATTCTTCACAAACAATTACAGTTTTATATCTTTATGTTTGAAGCCTGAAATGTGGCAAAGGTCGAAAAGTTCAAAGGGGCCGAATACTTTTGCAAGGCACTGTAATTCACTCACCTGAGATCCTGCAAAGTTGTCTCGAACTACTGCTATGTACATTTTCACTCATTCTGCATTGTTGATTATTGTATTAGTCTTGTACTTTACAGTTATTCGACGTGTGCACCAACTGTACAGGCATCTTGTGGTACTCCCAAATGCACAAGTAGAAATGCCACACAATACAAATTTATATTACGGGAGAGTTGGCTTGCTAAAGCCCGATTCACACCAGATCAGGCAAAAAATCCCCGTACGGCATCGTAATGCAGACTCACTGCAATCAACATCGTAGTCAATCTTCTGCATCTACGAGATGGTGGGCAACATTGCAAACAACTGTCCATCTCCAGCAAGGCGACTGACAGGAGCTGTTTTCAGTTTAGTATTAATTGACAATACGAAAACTATCTACTGAGCTGTCAAAGCTTTTCTTGCAATCTTATACACCCATAGATTAAAGCGACATATTAGCTCTTTCTCGGAGGTAAATCAACTTCCGGTTCTGGCACCGTACGGCGAAGCACCGCAAAAGTTGGATTATTTCAACTCTTGCGACACACCCGCCGCACCGCATCCACATTTTGCCGGTTCCGGTCGATTAGCCGCAGCGGTGCGCATTGCTTCCTATTGAAATGAATGGACTTCCGCCGCAATGCAACCAGTTTGCCGGACCTGGTGTGAATCGGGCTTAAGGCATTGTCGGGGTAAATAAATGGTGATGACATAGCACCTGTAAACATGAAGATGACTCATATTTATAACTTTTCGTTTTAAGACAAAACTGTGCATTGTGGCATGTAATGGATGTATTTAAATGTCTCCAGAAAAAAAAAAAAAAATTCCTCTCACAACTGCACAGATACTAGTTTGTACAGACTGCATTCGCTATTCAGTACCGGAGGCTTATAGGCTGTTTGATGTTGACAGGGATGAGTCTGTATCAAATGAAAATGAGAAAGCATAAATAAATGCATCAGTAAAGCATTATTTAAATAAAAAATTTACATGTTATGAATTATATAAATAATTAGCTTAGTAGGAACCACTTGGTTTATGTGGCGTACTAACATGGCAACAGTAAGAGGAGTGGTGGGGGGTACGTTAATGTTAGATGATAACTGCCGCCTTGTGACCATTTACTTTTGCCAAAAATAGTGATTTATAAATGAACTTTCACAAATACAATGTTGGCAACCTTTTTATAAGTTTATTTACACACTCCAGCCTGTGCGTTGCCAGGGAATAACTGTATATCTCAGCGGTTGAAGCCACTCAGCTTTCAGGCTCATAGCTTCTCACACTGCTTAGATGTGCGGTTATTCCCTGGCAATGCACAGTCTGTCGTGTGTTAATGCTTACTTATTCCGCTTGTTGTGAAAGTGGCACTGTCTAACTAAAGAAAGTTCCCCAAAAGTTGTGTACTACTGCATGTCACAAGCTGAATGTGAAGCATGTTGTTTATAGTAGCATTCTTATACAGTATTTCCACTAAATAGGAGGTTTAAATATTTATTTTGTTAATCGCAAAAGTTCTACACTTCAACTTTAAATATGACTTAAACATGAAATCAACCAAACATTTGGTAATTTCCTTTGATTTTAGTTTACAGACCAACATGGAATAATATAATAATAATAACAGCAATTATTCTGACATTATTTGTAAGCTTGTTGTCAAGCTGCACTGTACCAGTGAACCCTCTGGCATTGATCTTTCTCAGATGAAGGTTCTTGTTGTCATGGTGGCTTAATCGATATGTCCTCTTCTGAAATACGGCCTCCCTGCTTTTAGCAGCTTTGGGCAATTGGGAGTATGGGAAGCCACTGTCTGATCACACAGACCAAACACACACAAACACCTCTGATTACTGCATTACATCGTTGGGAGGCTCCGGTGTGTCTTCCTGCCAGACTTCTGAGAGAAGCAGGTAGGTGCAAATGGATTTCTAGTGCAAAAGTGAGAACATGGCTGACAGGCAGATAGGATTAGCAACAGTATGGCTGGATCAGTGCATTAAAGAAAGAGAAGCTGTGTCCAATATTGAAAAGTAAAAACACAAATGGGTATGACACACACATTAGGGTGGAGATGACAAAATATACAAAAAATAAAGAATTGCGTTACCCCCCTAATGTGTATCTTATGATATAGAAACACTGTAGAAAAGGTAGGAGTAATAAATACTTATATTTATGTGTAGCTCATTTGCCACAAAGATATTAATTAAGAGAAACTTTTGTTTAAACAACACATGCATTGATTTTTTTACAGACTTGTCACGTCTTCCTGTCCTGGGGCTCCGCCTGCTGGCATGTCAGTGCTCTGGTGGTCGATGTCACTGACTTTTTGACATCACTGTTCCTAACCCCCCCATTGTCTGTGCGCACCTGTTGTGCATTAGTATCATGTTTGTCAGTGTATAACAGGTGTTTTCTTAGTTTATCGTTGTGAGTTCTTGTCCTCCTGTAACTGTGTATGTTTGTGTGTTGATGTTTTTTATCATACCACGGAGCAGTCTTCTATTCCGCCTTGCAGGGCATTGTATTTATTTGGCATTACTGTTGCCAGCATTCTATTTAGTCAATACTGGTGCTTTGAGCAAACTCCTATATTAAAGAGCAGATTGCCACTCCTGCATTTGACTCCTTCATTCCTCTTCATACATCACATTACAAGAATGAACACATTAAAAGTGAATTATTGCTAAATTTCTGACATGGTTCATAGTATCAGTGAATACCTAATCATTCTCACAATGTCCATCTAACTCTAAATGTTTCGTTTCATGGCTGCCCGGACAGTCTCTTTCCTGCTATTAAGGTACATTCTGTGATGTTCTTCAACAACTTTCAGCAGGAATTGCAGCTCCGACACATCGCGGGCCCTTAGTATGCTTAATTCCTTTTTTTTATGTATTTATTTATTTCAAGACAAATTAAAATAACAGGACACACCATACAACATACATGTATATGTACATACACAGAACACAGAAACATATCCTTATAATTTCCCCCCACCCCGCAAGTGTCCGGCTGGACCCAACACGGTCCCGAGGGGGGCTGACAAGATTTCCACTGCAGCAGGATTCTGCGGCGGGCTAGTAAGGAGGTAAAAGCAAAGATATCAGTGTTTTTATGGTTTAACAAGAGAGGGTCCCCTGAGATTCCAAACACTGCAATCAGAGGACATGGAGTCAAAAGGATTTTAAGTGCCTCAGATAGGATATAAAATATGTAATTCCAGTAATGCTCAGTTTAGCGCACAAACAAAAACGTGATAGAGGTCACATGGGGAGGAATGACATCTGTCACACACGTCGTTCACTTTGGGGTACATTCTAGATAGTCTGGACTTAGAGTAATGAACTCTATTGACTACCTTGAAGTGAATAAGTCCAAGACAGGCGCAAGGTGAGGTGGAGCAGTATGCTTTAGTCCTAAATGAGCGCCGTTCCAACCTCAGCATGGTAATTTGGATCGGTAACACTTTATTTTGAGAGTCCAAAAAGTGTATCTGTAGATGCTCTACAGATTATCTGCAGACTATCAACAATTTTTAAACAAACTATCTACTAACCCTAATCCTAACCTTAACCCTTCCTCTAATGTTAACCCTAACCTTAACCATTACCCTAAAACATATTCTAAACTGGTTACACTTTATTTGGAGAGTCTGACATTCCATCTGTATGTGCTCTACAGATAGTTTGTTGATGATATGACTATCAACAAACTATCAACAAACCTTCTGTTGATAAGCAACTAAATGTGTATTTTAAGGGTAGGGGTAAGTTTAGAATATGTTTTAGGGTAATGGTTTAGGTTAGGTTTAACATAAGGGGAATGGTTAAGGTTAGGATTAGGGTTAGGGTTAGTAGATAGTTTGTTAAAATGTTGTTGACAGTATGCAGATAGTATGTAGAGCATCTAGAGATGGACTCTCAAAATAAAGTGTTACCTCTAAACTTACCCCTTTGCATCTGTTAGTGACTCTAAAGATTCTGCGGCCTGTTTGTAGGCATCTCTTTCCTCCCATAAGTCTGAATCAACAGCAGAAACCCATCTGGAAGATTCATCATTTTCAACAGTCACACTGGACCTCATTTATCAAACGTGCGTAGAAACCAGCTAAGATCTGAGCGCAGAAATCATCTTACAACGTGGTTCACGTGTGATTTACAAAACATTTGTATCACTCCAATTCCAGCGTACGGATGAACGGGTCTTGATAAATCAGATGGTTGAAATCAATTGTAATTTAAATATCACGTATATGCATGGATTAGAGGCCTCGCCCTTAGAATTTTCGTCATGGATAAGCAACATCCTGCAAAGAAAAGGAATTTCTCTGAGATATTTCACGTCTCAGGTGGAGGCCAACCGCTTGATTTTATTTGGAAGCTTAAAATCGTCAATGGATCAAGGAAAAATGCAGTGTTGACTGAGGTTACTAAAAAGTCATTGAAAGCGATAAACGAGAACCTGAAGTGTATTGCAAACAAATGAATTATTTTCACTAAACATTCCACGTTGTATTTTTTAAGTAGCTTTCCTACCCAAAGATTGCAATTACTATCAGAAGTGCAGAATTATATCCTGTCTCCTTCGTAGAGCCCCCAATGGTGGCTATTGAATGGCACCCCCATTCCCCAGCACAATATTGTGAAGACATGCCATAATTATGTTGCAGGCCTGCCCTGGGGTGTATAGCAGAGTCCACCCATTACATACGATCTGAATGTTTATTTAATTACAGTTTTTGCGATTGATAACTGCGTAATCATGATTGGTGGCTACAGATGAGTACAATCAATCACCCCAATCACATTTGGAAACCCAGCAATTAAATTGTCTTTTAATCACAGTTTGTTGAGCATCATCATATGAAAATTTAATATAACTAGCAGAAAGGGACATGATAGCCACCAAAACTGCTGGCATACTTTGACTATTGTTGGCTGTGATATACCAGACCTGACCCCGATCTCCCACTGAAAGGTCCCGGTGGCCAAATACCCCAACGTAGAGAGCGCGCATTAAGGTCCTCTAACAGAGATCTGCCATCGCTTCGACTTCTGGACTGCCAAAGCGCTTGTTTAAATAGGTAACTGAATAAACATTTCACCAATCACATTACAAATAGATTAACCTAATATATATAAATATATATATATATTTTTTGGACTGAAATTGTTGTATGCCTAATTTAAGCCCATATATTCTAGGCCATCTCGAAGTGAAAGGGAAAAAATAAACCACTTAGTAACAATGTACTGTTTACAATTAATTCGTAATTGTGAAATATAACTTGCAATATGGGGTAGTTGTGAACTTGCGATGCACACACATTCATCAATGATTGCTGGTACAACAATTCACTGAACCGGGTGGTTATACCATGAACACAGCTAGTCACACTGGAGAACTTGCATACACGAGGTCAGACCAGACGTGAGATTTTATTGCAGCCTACGCTCAAATTTCAAATTAGTAAATGCCTTGCTTTGTGCAGGAATCGACGTACGCCCACCCCACACCTGTTTTAGGTCGTACGGAAGTTCGATAAATGAGGGCCACTGACTTTGCTGTGACACAGACTTCTACGTTCTTGTTCTTGAGTAAATCAAGAACAATGGTGATTTGCTAGATCCTCATCTTGATCCGCTTCATTCTGCTTTGCACTCATCAACATTCCCTTTGTTGACAAACTGACTGGCTGTCAAAAAAAGCCAAGTTCTGGTGACAAATACCACAAGTGATTGGAAAACTAGTATGATGTAGACCTACTTGTATGATGTAGACCAAGTTATGTTTCATATTATGTGTGTCTATGAATCCCCAATATTCCTGAAAGCATTTGAAGCGTGGAACATCTAGAGAAGATGTTGATTCCAAAAAAGCACCAATAACGAGTTCCATAATGGGATGTCTGCAAGCCAGTGACAAGAGATCCTCATCAAGCTTCTGCTCTCAGAGGACACGCGCACCAGCAATCCTGCCAGTGTTTGAGCATGTGGTATCAAAACTCATAGCTCGGATCCTGCCGGCTTTGCCCGAGGCTCCAATGGTTCCAAAGACAACAGCAGCCTGTGCCTCACCTGTTCCGGATGGAAACTTAGAGGTTTAGAACTTAAGTTGTATGCAAAATAAAAAGATGGCCATAGGGTTAGAATACCCAAAACCTCACCATCATTGAGCTAACCCTAAATATTGTTCAATTGTGGTAATATTTTTATTTCATATATAAGAAATAGATGAGAGGGTAAGAAAATAATTTTTCTGAAGTTCCTAAATAATCTCCACCTTAGTACACATTTCAGCTAAAAGTATCAATGTGAGCTAGATCAGAGATCAGGAACACTATTCCAGAGAAAGGCATAGGTATTTGTCAGCCAGAACCTTACGCAAAAGAATTTAGCAGCAGAGACAGTGTGCAAAACTTTAAAGAGATAGCCTACACTAACATAATGGCCCAAAGAGTACCTAAAATAAACTTTATTGTTCTTAAAAAGTTATTATAAGACCAAGATTAACATGATGGCAAGAGGACATCATGGACCGAAAAGCATCTGACTTCCCACCTCCTCTGTGGATTAATGCAGATGGGAAATGATGGCATGGGCACATTGTATATGGTTATATAATTATCATTATAAAAGATAGCCTACATTTGGTCAGGTGAATGGTTTGCAGACTCCAGGCACTTATTCTATTAAATGAACATGCAAGCAAATACTAAACGTATGTGCTTGATTATGTAAATCTGACCTAACTCTTTTGGAGGTCTGAAAAGTTTGCATAAAAAGTGGTTCATTTTATAATAATTTTATATACCTTGAAGTCATCTTTGATTTCAAAGCCAAACTATTGTGTTATTGAGCCAAAAGGTATTTTCAAATTATTTTTCCTATTCTATTTGGTTTGAGAGATTCAAGAGTTGCCTGGAGAGATTTTAACACCTTTTGCTTTGACAAACAGGACATATTTTGCTCAGCTATGGAATAGGATGTAATTTGGGAAACACATTAAGAGTAGGCTCTCAGTGCAAGAAATATGAAAGGCCAACAGTAGTTTTCTTGGTTATAAGCTTCTGCTTTCTGATATATCCTCGACCTCTTATACCTCGCGGCATAGAAGAAAGGTAGGGTTGTTAATGGAATTTGTGAAAGCATGAAAAGTACAGGGGTGTCTGCCTATCTTTCTTCCTTGACATGCTTTTCCTTTCCATTTCTATTTGAGTCCTTCAACTGACGCTCTTATCCAGAGTGACAGAGATTAGTGATTGCTTGCATTTTAGTACAAATAGTACTTTACCATTGATTTTAGTTGTAGCATGGAGGAGAAAAGATGAAGCTGAGGAGGATTAGGTGGCCATGATGGCCAGTTTGTAAATGTAGCCAGGACTCTGGTGTTAACACCCATACTTATACAATTATTGCAATAAGATCATAAGGGTCAGGCCACCCATTTAACAACCCATCCACAAGTTGGACCCCATTGCAGGGCAATGTCCCCTTCACTGCCCTGGTTCATAAATATTCCATAGCTCAGTTACAGCCAATCAAAGAGGATTTTTGCCTCATCCTGATGTTACCTTATGACAATCATATTAAAATGCAGCTTAGTGATTGATTTTCCACCTTGATTTTGGCCATGAATTTGTAGTTAGCCATTACCCTCCCCTGGTGAGTGATCAGGGGCCTCATGTATAAACGTTGCGTACGCACGAAAAGCTTGCGTACGCTGGTTTCCAAGCACACGGTGTGATGTATAAAAAATTACTTGACGTGAGAATATGCGGTCCGTCACTGAAACTTTTGAGCAGGCGTGAGAATGTGCGGGCCGTACGCAAAGTCTTGTCTGGCTCTGTAACGTGACAAATTCTAACTGAAAAGTGCCATAACTCACCAAAAATTACAGAATAAAGTGTCCACTACAGTTCCTGTAAAACGTCTATGATGTTGACTATTCTAAAAACATTACATCCGCTAATAAAAGTTTGATCATTGATGTGGATGACTCACATCAAAATGCCAAAACCCAAACGGGAAATGCTATTACCTCAATCTGCCACCACTCAATAACTTCTGTTAAAATTGAGGGTGTCAAACGAACGACAAAATCATTCAGGAAATGCATGTCACCCTCTGTATATGGTGAACATTGCACAAGGCACA
>JACXGM010029128.1:0-12500 GCA_016801145.1 Umbra pygmaea
GAGAGAGAGAGAGAGAGAGAGAGAGAGAGAGAGAGAGAGAGAGAGAGAGAGAGATCCCTGTAGGCCCTGAGACTTTATCTCAGCTCTCCTGTGTTGACATGGCCCAGGGCAGCGGCCAACCGGACACTGAACCCGGTTCGGCCAGTTGCGGGTGCGGTCGGGTGAAGGAGAGTGTGTATATCTGTGTGCGTGCACAGTGGACACTTTGGGACCATTCCTGACTATGGGGACTCACTCTTTCCTGGTCACATTTTTCATTTTCTCATATTTCATCCCTGATGTAAATGTAGCGTTACATTTAACACTCTTCCCACACAGTGCGTTGAATGGAAGGCATTTCCAACTTTTGCTACCTCAGCCACCCAAGGACAGCAGGCTGCTTTACCACCAGAGTAACTCTTAATCCACGCAAAAAGTGGTGCAGTTTTGTGTGTATGCATGCATATGTGAGTCCCCCCTATAAAAAATACTTAATCTAGAAAATATCTGAGATGCAAAACGTTGAAGGCCTCTAGACTAAAACTTGCAGTATTTACAATTTGCCAAATGCCCCATACCGTTAATATAATTTCCTGCTATATACTGCCAATTAAACACAAACACATTACACATGAGACATGAAAAACGCTATATATGTTATATCATAGGCTTATTATGTATAGTATGGAAACGCATGGACACCATTGTTTCTTTCTTTTCTTTAAATGTGATTGTAAAATTGTTTGTTTGATCTTTGGCATGCGCGTGAACACAATAGCCTCCCTGGTCTCGTGACTTTCGACCCGAAAGGTGCCGTTGCGTTGGTAACATGTGGGTGGTGTGTGTGCTACGTGCACTTCCCGTCCGAGCCCAGGAATTTGTTTGTGGTGGACACGGACGGTCCAAATTATACTACAGTATAAGCAGTGCACAACGATCTCTTTTGAGGGTATAATTATTCATATTTACCTGACCACTATGGCTCTTCCAACTGTCCGTGCCGCGCCATGAATGTATTCACTTCATAATCTAACGGTACGCCCCCTGAATTCCAATTTCAATGCGGTTGAGATTCTTCTTCTCAAGCTTGAAAAAATGAATTTCTATACTATTGCCAATGAATAAATATTGTTTTATCGTACGTTGTACTGTGTAATATAGACAATGTGTTCCTTGAGAATTATCAGGTGGGCAGGCGTGTAGCATGGACCGGTGCCGGGAGGTGGAGCTAAGGCTGCCCATTCCAAAACTCTGATTCACTGTATTCCATTCACATTTGCGTTTGTGTCCCGGTAGGAAGTTATATTGGGGAGTCGTTTCTCAACAA
This sequence comes from Umbra pygmaea, assembly GCA_016801145.1. Classification (NCBI taxonomy): domain Eukaryota; kingdom Metazoa; phylum Chordata; class Actinopteri; order Esociformes; family Umbridae; genus Umbra; species Umbra pygmaea. The sequence continues at coordinate 1,307 of JACXGM010029128.1, forward strand.
CGTGGAGGAATTCTTTTTTGCGTCCCGTTCCGAAAAGCAAACATTATGACGATGGAATTATTATATTACGCACTGGCCAGCGTCCTTTTGGAACTTAATGTTTCTTAATTTTGAGATCATATAAAATTTCTAGTGAGGATTTCGGTTGAATTAAGCTGGGAAGCGGAAAATATCATGTGAGCTTTGCCCTGACATTGGAGTAAAACCCAGCGGACTCTACAGCCTGGGAACAGCGGGATATTTCTTGTTGTATCCCGAGGAATTCTCAGCGATAGAGAAATAAAATGATTTTAACTCGTAAGTAAATTAAATAAATTTTCCCAACATATTACTTAGGTAGCTATATACATGGTTATACTCAGATAACATAAATTCAAGGTTAATTGAAAAACATATTTTTTGGCAATTATCTGTCCTTAATTTCTCATAATTTTAAAGAAACTATTCATTTTCTATTTATTTGTATTTTCATTAAAAAAAACTAGTTTGACGTTGACTGCAGCTTCAACGAACTCCGGTCTTTCATGCAATATGACTGTTAAATTCGCTGCGGGCTGTCAGATAAGGAATCTCCACTGTTTCTGCGTGGACTTCACAGAATGTCAAGATAAGGGCACACAGTGAACGCACAGTTTTTCATCTACCGAATCCTGCATTCTTTCAGTTTATACCAGGGAATTAGACCTTTCAATATACTAGTATATATACAGACTATAGTCTGTTCCCAAGCAGTCCAAACATGTTGGATTATTCACGCTGTTGAATTATTCCGTTAGAATAACGGGTCCATCACAGTGTTTTATTGTTTAATATGCGCATGTGTGTGTGTGTGTTTATTTTTTCGTTTTGCATCGATTCTGTAATAGTATGCTAAAAACTTCTTTCACGTTGGGTTTTCTACTCCTTCCAATTTGCACCAATGACAAACAAAGCTGAAGTGCCTTTTGCCTTTCAACCAGCCTTGTGTTAGTTGAGCATGTGAGAAGAATTCTTTCTGTGTTCTAAAATATAAGCTTGATTATAGTGTTGTAAAAAGAAAAGCACATTTCGCTGCATGTGGGTTATCTGATGGTCAAAGCCTGCGCACCACTGCTTATCTGTCTGCCTTTAGGGATAGCTATTCAGTCCCTCTTTGTTCTGTTTATTTGATCATGTACAAACAATTTACACATTCAAAACGATGCACCCAGTTAGGAATTATTGAGAATAAAACACAAAACATATAGAGCGGCAAGCTGGCCGGTTAGTGGATCTGACTCGTGTCTGTATTATGGACCCAGTTCGAACAGTCAAGTTGAAGCCTCAGTTCATTCGGTGAGCGACACAGTTAACCCTAATACCTTGCAGGTCATTTCTGTTCAAAGTAATTGGTTCTTAGTGAACCTATTGCCATTAGGTCCTACTTTAAGTAAATAAGAAAATGAGCACCACTGGAATGAATGGTGATGGGAACAGTGATCATGGTATGAGGCCTTTGGCTATAGGAACCTTGTGTGTGTTGGGTTGTGTGTGTTGGGTCACATGAAGAATTACATAGAAGGAAAATAGAGACTGAAGAAAACTACACCCAGAGGAAACATGGTTAAATCTAACTGTAAGGTTTGGTTATTTGTATATGAGTACTGTTTATTTGAAGCATTCCTAATTTTTCTTACAAAATGATTGTGTCCCAGTTTCTTTCAGTTTGTCCTATTTCTGTTCTGACCTTGGAAAACTCTGTTCTTATTGTCTCCCGTATGTAGTAGAGAAAACTGTTCCCAGGTCTTACACAGTTTGTTCTGACCTGGGATAAGTGTGAACGCAGAGGAGCTGAATGGCTTTTATAAGGCAGGTCACCTGATTCTGTACCAGGGCCCTGAGCAAACATACATCTATCACCAGAGGTACCAGTAGACCTTGGGGGCCAGGCATTGTGATGATCCATCTGGTCCAGCGCGCGCGCGTGTGTGTGGTGTGTGTGTGCGTGTGTGTGGTGTGTGTGTGTGCGCGTGTGTGTGTGTGTGCGTGTGTGTGTGTGTGTGTGTGGTGTGTGTGTGTGTGTGTGTGTGGTGTAGGATGACCAGAATGGATCATTGAGCTCCTGCCATAGTTGTGTGTGTCCCATGGAGCCAGCCAGATGGTGGTACTCTCCCTTACCTACCAACCAGACCTTCTTCTGGGCACACCAGATTTCATCTTGCAGGAATGTCATAACTTGATATCCACAGAATTCTGCTTTTCTCCTCCAACCTTGGTTTCTGTCACAGCTGTATCAAGATGTGTGAAGAATTAGCAAAGAATTATTAGCAGCTGGTTGGCGAAACGACACCTGTTTACAGTTCGTGCTGAACTGCAAACTTCCGCCAATAGTTTGTCATTCTCGCCGCCCCTGATTGGTCAGGTCAGGGTCTTTACAGACAGACTTTGGGACGGTCTGTTTTTTTGGTTGAATTTGGTAGATTAATTAGTCCACCTCCAGGTTGAATGTAGTTCACTAGCATCCGTATGCAGTTGAACCCTCTCTACCTGTCTTTGTATTGTAATAATGACATAGGTTTTAAATAGTGAAATGAAGGCACTTTAATGAATGATAATGCCTTGCTTGAACCAACCCAGCATGGGCTACATGACGATGTCGTAACAACATTATCAGCCGTGTTGTGACGGATGTTTTATGGAGTTGGGATGAAGCCCTTTTAAAGGAGCGTGGATGCTGCTTTCATCTTACCCTAACGTTCATCGTTGTTGAATCACACAATAACCTTCTTACTATAACATGGTAAGGTTTTGAAATAACCTGTTGAACTTTGGTTTCATATCAGTGACAATCTCCCGGCCTTTTTGATAAACAGTAGGTTCTGCCCTTAATTTATACATTTACCTGGCCTCCCTAATCAGAACTGTATGCTGTTTCTTGACCTTTGAAACCTCTTCAAATCATTTACACTAGTAATAAATGCAGCGTTTACATTTATCGGCCAGAGTCTGGGTACAGGTTTCTGACGAACCCCCCAATAGGATGACGTCTTGCGGGTCCTTCTGAGACCTTACCTCGGGCTCAGCTCAGCTGGAAAAGGAAACGCTTGGCGGCAATTGTGAGAATTTCCTGCCACAGGAAAGGAGGGAACTGGAGGTCGAGCAGCAGAGCGAGAGATAGAGAACAGAGAACAGAACCAAGAAGAAAGGGGTTCGGGAGGTAGAGTGGGCTGGAGCGCGCGGTACAGGGTCGTTTCAGAGGAGAGCCTGAAAAGAAGAGTCTTCAGGAGTTCAACTTTGGCATAGTACCCTCAGTACAGAAAAGAAAAAACATGAAGAACAGCATCTGAAATCTCTGGTCGTCCACGATCAGTCAATCCATATGTGATGTGTCTCTCTAGCTGTATTTCTCACACTCTGTCTCTTGTGTCTCTCTTTCTTCAGCTATCTCTGTTGTTGTGTCCATCTCTTTTTCTCTATCTTGCTCTCAGTCATCCTCTTGGTCAACCTGATTTTGTGTCGGGTGGAGACCTGGGTGCGAGTCTTGAAAGTCGGTATCTGTTTTGGCAACACATTCATAATTTATATCACTTATCGCTTATTACAGATCTGTTACAACTCACTTCACATTTTTCAGGGTCATTGCTCCCAAACCGTGAAGCACGAGCACATGCAAACACACACAGCTCCGGCGGTATGGGTGGGTTCTTCTTGTTTTCTGCCGTCCAAACACCCATCATCTAGCCTAACCATTCACTAGGGAACTACCTCACTTCCCCTTCCTGCTTGCGTCGCAGGAAGTGAGCCGAGCGGCGCGACGCTGACAGCGGGCCACCTTTCAACACGGCGCGCCTCCTTTTGTTCCCAAACCTCTAATGGCTCCAGCACAAACACTTCAAGTGATTGTATCCTTGTCGCCACACAGGCACAAACACAGTTAACTACAGGCACAGAGAACACAGTTAACTACAGGCACATAAAACACAGTTAAATACAGGCACATGGAACACAGTTGACTACAGGCATGTAGAACAACAGGCACGTAACACAGTTAACTGCAGGCATGTAGAATACAGTTAAATACAGGCACATAGAACAGCTAGGGCAAGCCTAATTATAAGGGATGTTTAAAACCAAAAGTACCTCACGGCATGTCTACCTAAAATAAAAACATGTTGTACGGTCTAGAATAAGCCATTTCTGTTTTCATTTTCACTATCACCATAAAGGAAAAAACTATCCTTCATCCACTCTTATCTTCTGGCTTAATTATTGTGAGCCGTGTTCTGATGAGGTGGAAACCACGTGGTCTTATAGGGGCTCCTTGGCGAGGTACTAGTTTGGAATGTTGGTTGGTTGGTTACGCTTCACTTGGAATTCAAATCCTGCCCAGCACAGCCCATCTGGCCTGACTGACACACACACACAGTCCCCTCCCCAGCTGGATATGTGATCCCCAAGACCCTGGCTGAGTTTACCCAAGGCCACACAGGATGTCGAAGGGCCTGTCCATAGGGCCCGCCTGACAGACAGAGAGTCAGTCAGTGAACGGACAGTGAATGGATAAAAAAAAGCCAGCGGACAAACGGCCAGTAAAAAGCGAGCCAGAGGATGGCTAGCAAGGGAACAGACAGCCATTAAACAAACAGACAGTTGAAAGATAGCCAGTGAAAAGAGAACATATGTAGACAAATTGCTAGAGCAGAGTTTGGAAACAATCGCCGTCTCTGAAGTGAGTTTGTTCTTGAGTGTTGGCTGAGAATGGGAGTGTTGTTTTATTCTGTTCCCAGGATGTGAGGTTTCAATGTTTGGGAGGCAGAAATGGTTTGCATTGTGTTTTCAGATACTTTCAGCTCAAAGGGCCTATTTAGATGACAAAAGTTGTCAAAAAAGTTAAGATATTGTTTGCATAATTTCAATAATAATTTCCATACTGTTTCTATTTACAACCTCAAAAGGTTTACCAAAGTATTCCGGATCCCATGTCAGGATATCCATTACAGACTCATGACGGTTTTTCAGTGTGACGTCTGAGGGATCTGAGATCACACATATTCAGTTATGGTTTACAGCCTTGTCCTTTACGCAACGATATTTGACCAGATTCCTTGACTCTTAATTATATTGTGCACTGTAGAATGTGAAATGCCCAAAATATTACAGATTTGTCTTTGGGGAATGTTGTTCTCAGAGTGTTGGATTATTCGTTGACGCATCTGTTGGCAGATTGGCGAGCCTCGACCCATCCTTGCTTAAGAAGGACTAGGTTTTTTTTGGAGGCTACTTATATACTATGATTACACAATTGCCTCACCTGTTTCACATCACCTTTTTATCTTGCCTCGTGCTTTTCTCTATATGTCTAGTATATGTGAATGAAAGCTCTCCTAATGTAAACGAGCACGGAGAGGCTGTCCTGTTGCTCCTCCCCAGTCTTATTTGGAAGGCACGTGGTGGGAACTGGAGGCTACCTGTGTGCCTGGGGCATTTGCATGTCAATGTCTGCCCCTAAACATGAGCTAGCTCCCCGCAAACAGACACAGTGAAAGTGACACTAACAGATCCCCCCATGCCACACATCAACACCCACGCACACAACTTACAGTTTACTAGGCACAAACACACTCACACATGAAGGAAGGCTGAACCTGATGTTTATGGCTGAATCCATGAATGTTGCTGTAATTACTCTGGGTTTTCGGTGTTCCTTCAGGGTTCACAACCTTCTAAAAATACCAGCCCAGATTCCAGACCTCCAAGCTTTGGCCATGCTGTAATTCACAAGGGGGAGAGGGGGGCACAAATCCAACTAGTCTTTAGGCACAAGAAAACAACATTTGTGAGTAACTGTTATCAATGTGTCATCAAGATATTTGGCACACGGGTGCTGGTGCAGGTGTTATGCCAATGTTCCGGATGTGTTGCAGGGGGGTTCTTAACCCCTGGGAGAGGGGTGGGTAGAACCTGTGTGTGGGTCATGTCGTGTCACACCTCTCTCTGCAGGCAGCCTACCTGGTGTTCTTGTGTCTGCCGTCTAGGCTTGTTGTTGGTATGTAAATGCCTGGTAGTAATGATCCTGTCTCAGCATCGTCCCAGCCGTCTGCAGAAGCTTTAGAGCTCTCTGTCTGATTCTCAGTCTGTCTGGCTCACTCTCCACTTCTCTGTAGTTCTCCAGGTTGTTCTAAGTCTAGTGTTTGTCTGCCAGTTGTTTTCTAGTTCTTTGGTAATCACAAATTCTCTGACATTATCTAGTTCTCTCAGGTTGGCTTATGTTTAGTTCTTTATTTCTATAGTTATCTAGTTTCTTTATTCCTTTATTTTTCTCACTCTCCGGTTCTATTTGGATCTCTCTCTGGTTCTCTTTGGATCTCTCTCTGGTTCTCTTTGGATCTCTCTCTCTCTGGTTTTCTTTGGATCTCTCTCTGGTTCTCCTTGGATCTCTCTCTGGTTATCTTTGGATCTCTATCTGGTTCTCTTTATATCTCTCTCTGGTTCTCTTTAAATCTCTCTGGTTCTCTTTGGATCTCTCTCTGGTTCTCTTTGGATCTCTCTCTGGTTCTCCTTGGATCTCTCTCTGGTTATCTTTGGATCTCTGTCTGGTTCTCTTTGGATCTCTGTCTGGTTCTCTTTGAATCTCTCTCTGGTTCTCTTTGGATCTCTCTCTGGTTCTTTTTGAATCTCTCTCTGGTTCTCTTTGGATTTCTCTCTGGATCTCTTTGGATCTCTATCTCTGGTTTTCTCTCTGAAGGTATCTTTGTGTTTTTTTCTTGACGATCCAGAGGTGTAATGTTTGCAGTTTCTCTCCAGTTGTATTTCATTCCCTTCTACAGAAGAAAATGGCTTATTTTAACTTTAATCTAGGTTCCAGTTTAACCCCGCCACCCTGGTTGAAATCTGGGTGGCAATGAGGTGGAACCACCACTGCTAGACTAATTTCCTTCCACGGCTGCGGTAATTTTCCCAATCATACTCCCAGACGCGTAACTCAAACTGCAGTTGCGGCCATCTTACTTAAGGCTCAGAAGATTCTGTGTCTTGGGTGAAGAACACTATGTATTGTTGGTAACCTTAGCTAAAACGGTGGAGGATGGGCCCTGTTGCCGATCTGACATCTGAAGGGGATTTGGAGGGAGCCAGTGTCTCCTCTGCCCACACCTAGGGGCTCACTGGGACAGCCATTGACACGACTTAGCAACTCAGTCACAAATGTAACACTGCAACTCAAAACACACTCAACGGTTACAGGGCTTGCCTTGGTATGGAAGCATTGGTCGGGAAACATTGCAACAACGCTAATGTGACACCGAAGTAGTTTACCCCAGCCCTTAATAGGATCCCAAGTAACACACGAACACACATACATACATGCATACATAAAAACACACACATCGCATGTCAGCAGCTAAAAGCATTGTTGTGACTTGGGTTTTGAACTCTGGGCTTTGTACGCAGTTGAAAGAGTGGTGGTAGTGGTTACATAAGGTCAAGAGTTTCTTTACCTAACTCTGAGGTGCTTTGAGTGCCATTTTGACAATCAGAGGTGGTTTTGAAACAGTATGTTGATGTGAGGTTTTAGCATGTGCCTGAACGTGATTATAACTCTTATCTTTTCACTCCCTTGCAGAGATCGAGGCTAAAGAAGCATGCACCTGGCTCCGGGCCGCTGGCTTCCCACAGTACGCCCAGCTATACGAAGGTACGCACTGCTACAATCTTCGCACAAACTCTGCGTCGCATATCATTCCTTCCAAAAACGCGAGTCACACAAAAGTAGAAATTTGCGTAGAAATACACGTCACAAATATGTTGCATCGCTGCGTTTTGTACGTCTGCAAAGCGGGTGACAAACCGATTCATGCCGAATCTGAAGAACTGCTGACTCAAGACGCTTGATTGTTTTCTCACTGATCAGCAGGCCAAATTAATATTACACACCAAGATCAGTTAGTAAATATATTCAAGGTGATGAAATCATGAGAAAAGAGAGCAAGAAACAAATCATTTCCTCACATTCCATCAACTCTGTTTCTGAGAGAAATTCTGTGGGTCAAGCTTGTTTAACCTGCTAACAATGTGTCAACATTGTATATTGTGCAAATTAGCTTGCTATGCTTGTTTTTTTGTGTCCAAAAGATATACCGGTAAGCTATTCTATTGTCATCGACAGCAGTTTGGTCACTTTTATTGAATGGAATGTAAATGTAAGGACTTATAGATTGAAGATCAATGCAGTCCCTTACATGCTGCTACTCATTTTATCAGCTGAAGTGCTAATGCACCCGCCCAGGTCAGACAGACAGACCCACCACTTTACACACACACACACGCACACACACAGACACAAACACACACACACACACACGCACACACACACACACACACACACACACACACACACACACACACACACACACACACACACACACACACACACACACACACACACACACACACACACACAAACACACACACACACACACACACACACACACACACAGAAACATTCCTGAGGTACCGGGGGTGTTTTTTCAGTGGCTTTTACTACACTTGCAGCAGAAACACTGTAAAAAGTGAAACATTTGTAAAAAGTGAAACATTTGTAAAAAGCAAACATACGTAAAGACTTTTCTCAGTATTTTTTTATAACCCAAGGGAGTCTCACACAATGTCCTTCAGATTATTCTACAGTTATATAAAATTCCTACCGACACACAACCCCCATGCACCCTCCCTTATCCTAGGCCGATGTCTGTCCTATTGTCTGGGCCCGGCCCTGGAGGACAGCAGCCACACTGGAGATACGGTAGCAAGATAGTACTTTGGCTCATCAAGGTAGCGAGAATGGCTGCCATTTTCTTATTACCTTTCACCCTTAGGCTATCCAAAATGACACAACATAGGGCCCTACTTCTGGTTAAAAGTGCCCTCAGTAAGAAAATCCCATATTGAATGAGGCCCAGGTAGCTGGAAAGTTTTAGCCGAGCAATTTCAATCATTACCTTAGCCAGGTTTACCATTACAAATGAGAAAAGTTCTCAATTTGCTTACCTGGTTAAAAATTGTGGTCGGCAACATTTACAAAAGATTGAAAACTCCCAATAGAATTATCCATGACATCACAAGTTTAAGCTGGGTGGTTTTGATGTCAAATTATGTCATACAGCACAAATACATGACACATCACACAATATTTGGAGATGTGTCGTGGCTCAACAGCGCCACTTTTACAACCTGTGGCCAGAATCACAGACTGCATCTTAAATTAAACCTTTTTTAAAAAGTGTTCCTTCTCAAGTCCCCTGCTCTTTAGTGTGATACACTGCAGTGTGCAACCCAAGGGTGCCGGTTTTCTCTCGTAAACCTGGTGGAACCTAGTGCACTGTGTAGGGATCCATTTAGACCACACAGCTAGTGACTTGTTAATGGAGTGCGTTTAAATCCCAGATTGTCCCTCTAATAGAGTAATAGTGGAGAGAGTGAAAGGCAGAGGACAGTGGGGCGGGGGGATGCTCCATTGTCATTATTGCGTGGACCCCCACCAACACACCTCCTGCTGCCCAGGTCTGAATGCTGCAGCTGTGTTTGTTTGGTCGACTAAGACGCCACTTCCTAGCTTTTTATCATGGCGATATGCAGGGGTGGGCGGAGGAGGTGGGGGTCAGGAAGAAGGCGTTGTTTGTGAAGAAGGCAACTTCGACAACTGACCGAATTCTTTCGTTTAGTTTTTCTAAATGCGACTTTACAATGAATTGTGTCTGTTTGCCGAGTCATTGAAAGGGCCACTTAAAGCAATGCGTCTTGTGTGTTTCAGACGGCTTGTTCCCCATTGAGATTGTATCTGTGACCAGGGACCACGACTTCCTGGACAGGGATGCCATCGAAGCTCTGTGCAGGTGAGCATTTTACCTCCATGTCCTCTGCTTTTCACCTACTTCCTTATCTCCCCACGACCTTCAACCATCACCGAATTTGTGTTCCATTCCCTGTTCGTCCCCCCTCCGACTTCAAATCTCTTAATCGTCCCTTTCATGTCTTTAATACGGTTCGTCACGGTGAAGATAGTGTGGCGAGTGTATCTTCAAAGTGGCGTTCTCCACATATTGGGCCAGAGATGAAAGAGGAATGTGAATGGCGCCTCCTTTCTCTCTCTTTCCCTCTCTCTCTCTCTTTCTCTCATTGATAGCCGCTGTCTCTCACCTATCCTCACTGTTATTTGACTTTTTTTCTGTGCCTCTATTCATTCTGTCTTTCTCTGTCATTCGGCATCTCTCTCTCTCTCCAGGTGTTGACGTATGATATACACAGTGGAGGTCTGTCAATGTTTACCTCTCGCCAATCAAAAATGTCTTAATACTCCTTCTGCTCTCTCCTTTTCCTTATCTCTCCATTGCCTCCCTCGCGCCATCTCAGCGGTCACACGCTATGTTCTTGTTTACAACATAAAATAGAAAAGAACTAGAACATTCCTCCCTTGGCCACACCTGAAGTGCTTCTAGGCCTTAGTTGGTGTGGGTAGAACTGGAATGGTGGTTTGTAATATTTACATTGGATGTTTTATTCCTTTAGCAGACCCTGTTGGTGAATACAATTTACGAAGCCCTGTGAAACATCCACATAACTCAGTAGCAGTAAGCACAATCTAGTCAATTATTTATTCTACAAAATCAGTGATTAGGAGATTACAGTACAAATAATAATCAAATAAACGTTGCAATTTTTTGTTCACTATGACAGTAGTGGCTGTAGAGGGATTTTAGATATTCTTTGAAAAGGTATAGTTTCCAACGTGTAATGAAAATGGGGTGCCAGGATGCAGAGGTTAGGCTTGGCCGATCAGGAGATGCCAAGGCAAAGGGGTAGCTTGGGCAAAACCCAACAAAACAAAGGGCCCGTGTTGGACTAAACGATATGAACTATAATTTAATATCATGTCAGCACTATAGCTCTTATCATAACTCTTCAAAGCAAAATATGAAAAATATAGCAATAGAGTGGTATACAGTATAATAATTACTATTGGCCTTCTAGTAACAGCCTAGTTGACTGGAGGAAGAGGTCACATGCGTTTATCAAAGCAGCTTTTATCTGGAGTAAGTGGCCTTTTCAGTGAGTCTATAAGCTCCAGAGCCCCCTCCCCTAGCGGCAGGTGTCCTCGCTCCTCCATACATCTGGAAACTGTCTCTCCATGCCAGCCTCTTAACCCCTTCCTCCCTCCATTGTCACATGATCCTGGCTGAGA
>JACXGM010029129.1:0-13782 GCA_016801145.1 Umbra pygmaea
CGTCTTAATTGCAAGTTCAACACAACACTCTTGCTCTGCATGCGCAATATAGCAGGTGCTCGCGCTACACAAGGTTTCTCCTCGCGCGACACAAGGATTCTCCTCGCAACCACAGCTCTGCTCTTGCAACTCCAGTCCATCGCTCTCTCAAACATAATAGATGCTGCTTGCGCGAGACGTTCTGCGTGCGCGACACAAGGTTTCTCCTCGCGCGACACAAGGATTCTCCTCGCAACCACAGCTCTGCTCTTGCAACTCCAGTCCTTCGCTCTCTCAAACATAATAGATGCTGCTTGCGCGAGACCTTCTGCGTGCGCGCGACATTTGGCGTTGATCTAACGCCATAGCATGAACGATTAATTGCATTTGCGATAATAGTGCGATAGTGCGATATGGTAAAACGAGGTTTTCTAATCGCAACGGCTGCGATTAGACATGCCCTTGACATGCGCGAGTAAATCACGCAATATGATCAAACAATATTTTATAATCACACAGGCTGCACCGGGCTGGCTGCACTCTGGTCACGTCACAAGAGTTAACTTTGCAACTGTACATTGACAATGGCCACAGGCTCGACAGAACCAGAAACTGAAGAAATGTTATTGTCACAGAGGAACAGTACATCAGTCGTGTGCAGTGGCAGGCCGTGCATTTTACACCTAGGCCTTCAATATCTTCCCGAAATAAAAACGCATTATAATAACCTCACAATGACATTCTAGGGCTGTTGTATATATTATACAGAATATAAATAGGCTACATCGTATTTCCTTTAAGTTATATTTCTTAACGTTAATATGTCAGAACTCAGAAATACCACTATTTTGTTCACCCAGAAGTTTAGCAAACTACCAAAATGTGTCTTTCCGAGGCGTTCCTCATGCCGTTTTCTACAGATACAGTATGCACCGAAAAGCCTAATAACTTGCATCCTTCGTTCGTTCCTGTACTTAAATGTGCGCATTTCCTTGAGGATTCTAATTTGAAAATTAGACTACATGAAAATAGCAATGAGAAAAACCGATATCGCATTTCGCCATTTGAACTCTACTTGACAACTGCTGAGGAAAATAGTTTTTTTCAATAGCTAACGAGTGGCTCCGTCTTTGGAATGATTATGCATTTTAGGCGCATTTAAATCGCTTTTCTTTCTTTTTTTAAATAGCAATAAAGACCGTTTTACAGCTTTATAAGCATGGTCTCTGAATGACAAAATAGACTGTCGTTATCATCAATATGAAATATATGCATAGGGCTGAACATTTCCATCTTATTTATTTTTTATATCCCTATTATTTTTTATTTATTTGTTACGTTGTGTTATCTTTGATTTACCTAAATATTTTCGAAGAGGCACAGCAGGTATTTGCTCTCCTTTTTTTCTGCACTTTGTGTGTAATATTACTGACTTGAAAGATCAGGAAGATGTGTGTATATTTTTGATTTATTATTATTTATTTATTTAAAGACTGTCTAGCAGTTCACAGATGGGAATTAAAAAGTGCAATCCACATGTTATATATGAGGTTTCTTAAAGTGAACTGAGTGTGTTAAAGCCACAGACTTTTTTATTTCTTTTATATTTATGTTCTGATGTTTACAAGATTGGTTTGGAAGTTCAAATATACGATTGTGATTGAAGTAGTTAAATTAAAATGTTATTCATCAATTCATGCATCACCTCATTTCATTATAACAGTCATTATAAAGAACAGTTTCATACAGAAGACAGATCTTAAAAAATAATCACATATCAAATCGCAATCGCAATATTGGTGAAAAAAATCACAATTAGATTATTTTCCAAAATCGTTCAGCCCTATTTTATACCAGTAACAAGGCTCAAAAAACACTTCCACGGTAACATAATGAGGGTCCCTACAAGCAAACCGAAGCATTGAGAACTTGTAACCTGTACACTGTAAGTGTACAGACAGTTTATTAAAAAGATAGTTGAAAAAACAGTATAGTTCACATTTACAGGCAGGCGCCATCTTGGAAAAACAGACTCAACCAGTCGAACCATGAACGCCGTGCTACATGAGCTGAACTGTGACTTTTTTCGATCATTCATGCAGATCAATGAGCAAGACTTACAGCTGGCGATGCAAACTAAAATCAAACACAATTTGCTCACAGTTCAGCTCATGTAACACGGCATTTCGTGGTTCGACTGGTTATGTGACTTTTTCTGGGGTGAATGGTGGCCTTCTCGCTTCCCTCTACCGTCTGGGAGCGAAAAACCAGCCATGCAACTTTGGGACAGCGAGAAAACAGTACAGAAATTGACAAAACTGCATAGTTTCCCTTTAATACCAATATCTGCAACTCTATCCCTAACCTCAGTTAGTTTTTAAAATATAAATGAAACATGTTTGGTGATACTGGGACAGTTGTAATGGGGCGTTACAACTGTCCCAGTATCACCAACCATGTTTTCATCTCAAGTGAGCTACTGTAGTTTGACACTTGTTAGCCATTTCTATTTTTAGCTTACAAAACAGTGATTCTTATAATACTTGAATTTATAGACATTTGATCTTATAACAGCATCCAAAAAAGTACATCAGAAAGGAAAGTATTTTTTTTTACCTCAAAAACAACATTTTGTAGATAACGCAGTCAGGAAGTTTCAAATGTGGCTCCCTTTTTAGCAAGAATGGAGGGAAACTGGCTGAGCATGAGCACAGTGAGTGTTCAAGGTGTTACAACAGTCCCATGTTACAACTGTCCCTGGTCTCCCCTACTGATGTTGCTTCCAGACGCAGTTTGAAAGTCTGTGGTGAGAGATGCAACAGATGATAGTTTGTGTGGTCTACCACTACCTGGCTAGGCTGCACCTAGAAGTTTCCACTTCACAATAATAGCACTTACAGTTGACCGGGGCAGATCTAGAAGGGCAGACATTTCACACACTGACTATGCCATGCTATGACAGTGCCACTTTGAAAGTCTTTTTTTCATAATCTTTTCTCTGAACGCCACCATAATGGAATTGAAATGAAACAACCGAGATGCAATTCAAGTGCAGACTTTAAGTGCAGCTTTAATTCAAAGGCTTGAACAAAAATATTGTTTAAAACATTTAGGAATTGCAACCATTTTCATACACAGTCCCCTTATTTCAGGGGCTCAAATGTAGTTGGAGAAATTAACACAAACATGAATAAAATGTTAAAGTTAAAAACAACACAATACTTTTTTGAGAATCCTTTGCAGGCAATGACTTCTTGAAGTATGGAATGTATGGACATCATCAAATACTAGGTTTGCTCTTTTGTGATGTTTTGCCAGGCCTTTACTGCAGCCTTAAGTTTTGCCTTCAGCAAGTGAAATGCAGGCTCGATCGGGTTGAGATCAGGTGATTGACTCGGCCATTGCAGAATATTCCACTTCTTTGTCTTAAAAAACCCCTGGGTTGCTTTAGCAGTATGTTTTGGGTTATTGTCCATTCGTAGAGTGAAGTGCCATCCAATCAGCTTCAGTGAATTAGACTGAATCTGACCAGACAGTAGATGCCTATACACTTCAGAATTCATCCGGTCTTCAGTCACATCATCAATAAACACTAGTGACTCAGTGCCATTAGAAGCCATGCATGCCCATGCCATCACACTGCCTCCACTGTGTTTTACAGATGATGTGGTATGCTTCGGCTCATGAACCCTTCCAAGCCTTCTCCATAATTTTTTCTTCCCATCTTTCTGGTACACGTTGATTAGTTTCATCTGTCCAAAGAATGCTGTTCCAGAACTGGGCTATCTTTGTAGATGTTGTCTGGCAAAGTCTAATCTTGCCTTTCAATTCTTGAGGCTTATGAATGGTTTGCACCATTTGGTGAACACTCTGTATTTGCTCTCTTGAATTCTTCACTTTTGGAGAGTGATCTTCACTTGGTTGGATGTTGTAAAAGGGTTTTTCTCTACCATGTAAAGGATCCAAGTGAACATCCAGCCCTATTTGTTTTGCAGAGCTCACCTGTGCATTCTTATTTTCTGTTGATTTGGCCACTCATAATATTTCTGCTGTCTCCCTGATGGATTTAAATTTTTTGTAGCTTGAGGATTGCCTGTTTCACTTCCTTTGAAATCACTTTTGACTGCATGTTGTGGGTTCACAGCAACAGCGTCCAAATGCGAATGCCACACCTGGTATCAACTCCAGACCTTTCACCTGCTTAATTGATGAGAAATTAACAAAGGAGTAGTCCCCACCTATCCAGTAAACAGCTTTGGAGTAAATTGTCCAATACATTTTTTCCCTTGAAGAATAGGGGGCTACATAGTAAAAAGATTTGAATATATTTTGGTAAACAACCAAAATAATGAAACATATCAGTTTTTAATTATTTTTTGTCCTAACTGTATCTACAATTCTCCTCAATAACGCAGATATCAGCAGAGTGTTCGATTAGGAAGAGAGTGAGAAACTAAGTCCAAGCAAAGCAAGTGTCATTAGAACATATATGTCAGTAGTCCATATTCTATAACCGCTGTGCTCCCACACCTGTAATCAGCTGACTATTCCTTACATGCAGAACAAGCACTGGAAATGACTAAACAAATAACAAATAAGTAACCTCTAACTCTGTATTAATCTGCTTGAGAACATTGAGAAGCAAGTCCATTTAATAAATGGCAGAGCACTAGAAGACTCCACATAGACTGCCACTGTACAGGTAATGACAGAACTACAGTGCTCCAGGCAACCAACATCAAGCAAAGACAATAACCAGGAAATAGGGTGGTCGAAAGGAAAGGCTGTGACCCTACACTCTTAGAATTATGGTGGCTCAAAGAACCCTGGAGTTTCAGAGAGCCATTGCTAGACATTGGTTCATATTTGCACCTTCATTTACTGTAGTTGTTTGGTTCTTTTAGGAAGACTCTCATACGCTGTAAAATATATCAGCAAAAAGTACTGGTAATTTGCTGCCAGTACTTTTTTTATTTTTTTACAGACATTTCCTTCAAGTTAATAACAGAAAAAACTTTATAAACACAGTAGATGTCCGTTAAAAGTAATATCAGATCTGTGTGTTGACGGCGTTTACTGTGTTCACAAAGTATTTTCTGTTATTGTCTTGAAGGAAATGTCTGTTAAATAATAGAAAAAGTACTGGCAGCAAATTACCATTACTTTTTACTGTTTTTCACTGATTTTTTTTACAGTGCAATCAAATGCAGCCTGCGGTCTGGAAGAAAACGGGTGTGAAGGAGTGACTTCCTAGGGCTTTAAGAAATTTATTTTTGGTCTACCTGTTTAAGTACTAAATGATATTCCTGCTTTTTTGTTCTATTGTCAACATCACAGTTGTGAATCTGAAGACATATGAGTCTATCTAGAGCCTACAGTATGCAATGACATTTACACATAAGCACTAGTCCCCTGTTTTCACAGAAACAGTTTAATTAAACTTTTTTCAAACCCTACCAATAAAAAGCTTTCTAAAGCCCAATTGTCAGCATGTTGTCATATATGTATACATGCCATTCAATATGCCAAACTCAAGTCATCGCAATTACAACACTCAACACAGTGGTCGAAGTGTGATCATTTATAATGTCTGTGTCACAGTTGCCCAACTCCTAGTGAGCTTTTGTATGTTTGTATGTCCAGAGTAACCCAGATATCACATGACTTCTCTCACAGTAGATCACCATGTTTTACACCTGTATGTCATTACACTTCAACCAAGAATTCACCTTCACTGCTGTCAACAAGCTACAACTGCATCTATTCATTCATTAGTGTCGTTATTTACATTACGGGTTTGTCTAGTATTTTGTGGTTTATTGTTTATATGTATGTTGTGTTCA
Source organism: Umbra pygmaea (assembly GCA_016801145.1). Lineage (NCBI taxonomy): Eukaryota > Metazoa > Chordata > Actinopteri > Esociformes > Umbridae > Umbra > Umbra pygmaea. Next base: position 5,823 of record JACXGM010029129.1, read on the forward strand.
GTAGGATTATGTGCTTATAAATTTACCTATTACAATTTTGAATCATCAAAGTCTGTTTTTGAAGTGTGTTTTAACGAAGTAAAAACCATTTGATTTCCTACATGCTTTTCGCATTTGTCTCCTTCATTCCTAAAGACTGGGACTATTGTTACAGTCTAAAGGAATAGAGGCAAGTTCAATAAACCTTGTTGGGTAACTAAAATATAATGTCAGCTAGCCTTTGTTTCATTGTACAAACGGCTTGTTTTAGCCTGATTGCTAATTTGCTCAGTTCATCACGCCATCTCATTGAGAAGGGTGAACACAAGCAACCACATACACACCCACACGCACACGCTCACAGACACGTGGCTGTATTACTCAGCTCTTCTATGCCTCCAGGCTGGTTTTCACTGTGTGGCTGTCTGTGTTCACTGGTCTGTTTGGAATACCGGCTGCTCAGTCCTCCTAACCACACCTAAAGAGTAACTGGCCTGAAGACACAGATACATAACATAACAGCCAACCTTATTCATACATAATAACACTGGCTTAATAACAGTATGTCCTACGATAAGAGAAAAATATAATCAACATATGTATGGTTACTTACTTTTTCTCATACTCTCCCCAAAAACACACCATTCAATTGCTTTATGCTTTCCACATATGATGCATTCTTGATAGCCAGTCTGCCAAGTACAATGTTTAACAACCGCTAACACATTTTCTGACTTTAGGCTATTCTACATTTTCTCAAAAATGTAAACATAATTCTAAAATCTCACACCATATTGACCAAAATCCTAGATTTCTAAACTAAAATGAAAAAATGTATCAGTAATTCAAATGACATTATTTGTCTATAATTTAAATGTGGACATAAGACACAACACAAAAGCATGAACTATAATGACAGTATAAATACCACTGGAAACTGGTAACAGAAAATGGAAAACACTATTATAACAAATTAAAGAATCAATAATCATAATATGGTAAAAAGACATTCATGTCATTTTCCTGTAGTGTCCCTCATGTGCTAGTGAGTAAAGGTTCAGAGAAATACAGAGAACATCTCTCAACCCAGCTTCCCTTATTGTCATAGCTTGTACAGGAACATTGTCAGTGCCACAAATTTCTTTTAAGTTCATTGTTCATCTTCCTCTCCCTCGTCCACCTTCTCTCATTCTTACTTTTCCCTTACCTCTTCTCGCTCTGACGTGGCCCTCCATTATTCCAACGAACAGGTGATCTTACCTGTGGCTTCTTATGTAATTCTTCCTTAAAGCCGGATTGCTCGTTAACTATTTCGTCTTATTAGAAGTTGTGTTACATATTAATTTTACATTTTAGTCATTTAGCAGAATCTCATATCCAGAGCGAATGTCATATAAACAACCATGTTGAGAATGTTAGAATGGTGATGATTTAAGTTTGGTAGATGACTACACAACAACATGCTAACAACTGTACTTTACAAATTAAGTTGTGTGAAGAGATTTGCAAAAAAATCTATAATGTGTTTTATGTCTGTTGATGTTTAAACAGCAAATGCCTGCATTATTAATATGCTATTATTCATGAGTTGTTTGTCAATAATATACATCACACATCTACTTGGAATCTAGTAAGGAATAACTTCTCATCACAGTAACTACATTCCCTTGCAATAATGAGAGGACAGGAAAAGTCAAAAAAGGATTTTAGAGAGAGATCAGAGCAGAGGAGAGGAAAGAGAACAGAACGAGAGAAGGGATGGGGACAGAGAAGATGAGAGCGAAGACAGTAGAACAGAAGGCAGGAGAACAGAAGGCAGGAGAACAGAAGACACAAGAGAGGAGAACATATGACAGAAGAGAGGAGAACATATGACAGATGAAAGGAGAACATGTTAGTGATAGACTGATTTTATCGACCTGCTGATATAACGGGCCGATATTTGCGTTTTTACGTATATCGGCATCGGATGATACGCGGCTGCTGCATTCGCAGATTTTCCCGGGATTTTTTACAGACAGGCATCCACACAGGCAGCTCTGTGTTGCTGGCAGGGGCGCTGTAAAGGGGGGGTAAAGGATGACGATTCTCGGGGCCCATGACTAAGAGCGGGCCCAGAGAAGCCCTGTCTCAGCTGTGTTGGGGGCCCTGTCAAGATTCTTTTCATGGGGCCCAAAATCCTTAGCAGCGCCCCTGGTTGCTGGAGACACTGCAGTTCACGTGCAGACAATGCCCTGCCCCTTCGTTCTACCTCACCTGTTTTTACTCTTTGTTAAATAATGTTTTTTTAAGTTCAATTCAAGTTCCTTTCTTAAATTGAGACTTGTAACATTTGTTATCATCATTGTGTCATTTTTATAATGTAAATTGTGGGAGCAAAAGCAGTATGGACTCCAAATATTGGCTCAAGAAAATCGGCAGCCCGTATCGGTCATCGGCTAAGGCTGATGAAAAGAAATCGGTATTGGCATCAGCACTAAAAAATCCATATCGGTCAATCCGTAGAACATGTGACAGAAGAGAGGAGAACATATGACACTAGAGAGAACAGAAAAGAGGAAAGTACACAGAATAGATGAGAGAGAGGAGACCACATCCTGTCCTGCTCACTGACATCAGACCACCCCATAGAAAAGTAGCTAACCTTCTGACAGCTCAGTAAAGGCAGATTCAACACAGGCCAGTCCTTAAGATAAATATTAGTTAAAGCTGGAGTCACGTCCATAGGCAAGATATATAATCTGGGAAAAGTAATTATCACAAAGACCAGTGGTGTAGTGCTTCCATGACTGAAACCTGCTACTGCAATGTGCTAAAGATGTTTTTTGTCTTTTAAATTAATTTAGAACAATGTGTTGGTTTAACATTACAGGTTAATAACAAGCCTATGGAGGTTGAAATCAAAATATATTACATATTTGATCTAAGGTGTGTCTACACATTTCTGGAAACGTGTATTTAATCAGGAATTATATGAACTAATCAGATATTCCAAGCATTTAAGTTGAATTATTTGTAGCATGCTGCTTGACTGAAGCATTAATTAATTATCAGGTCATTGAAGCGCCACATTTCATTCATGTCTCACATAATCCAGATTACCTGTCAGTAGAGAGCAGAGATTAGGACTAGACTGACACTGTCTTTCTGAATTATCTCACCAATACAGCAGGATGTTGGTCTGCCTCTGCAGGTGACACGACACTACCATTATTGGATGTTGATACGGATACAAGGGATGATGTCAGTTTGCTGATCTTTTTTGGGAGGGGTACCTGTCTGGGTGATGAGCAATGTTATGATTCTCTCAATACTAGTAACCAAATCAGTTTTCATACACTGGTCTGTATTGTTTCTTCATTTTATACTGAAATTACTCCAAGTACACAGAGGCTGGGCTTGAAGGCCTTACTTCCATTTAGTTAAACCACAGCCACACTATCAAATGGAATTAGAGTGTCAAGTACAATACAGATTAAATTTAATTCTATGTTACGTCATCCCGAAGTGCATTGAGAATGGGCTAATAGAGTAGTATCCCTGGCCTTCGTTCTACTGCACTCTGAGTGCTCTACTGATCAGTCTGTTGTGTACAGTTTGTGAGGCGGAACGGCACAAAGACCTTGTCTTCAACCTAGTTTCCTACCTTTCTAGGGACATTTTCCTAGCCATTGTTCTTCAACATGTTATGGTGTGCTCTTTGGGGTTTTAAACAGGGTACACAGCAAAATCGCAAGTGCTAAATCAACTCTGAGAGTGTTAAATTAACACTCTCAGTGTTTATATAGCACCAATGGCAAGCATATAGACACTGACAGTGTTACTTTAACAATCTCAGAGTTGATTTAACACTGGTGATTTTGCTGTGTAAGGAATTGTTTTTGTTTCAAATATTTGTTTTTTCAACAGTCATAGTGCTGTACACTCAACATTGATTTTAAAGTTGATTTGTATTGCATTAATGTGTATTTTATTTCTATTTTTCCTTAAAAAATATTGTTTCTGCCAATTCGTTTTCTTTACAGTGTGTTCATCCTTGGTCCCCTGTACTGAAGGTCGGCTATCAATAAGAGTTCAAAGTGGGTAACTCACAAAAGAACAAATACCAGTAATCATACAGAAATGAAAGAAAAACTGTTGAGAAAAGAATAGACAACCATGATAAAGAATGAAAAACTAAAATATTATCTGCTTGTCAAATGGCAACGTACCATTGTCCAGTGTCTACTATATGAATAGGCCACATAGCATCCTGTCACATATGTAGATACTCATGTACTGTATATGGCATCCATCTATTGGGTGACTTTATCTGTGTTCCTGTTGTGTAACAATCCAATGCAGATCTTTAAATAGACTCTGGCTGTCTGGATGTCAGTTGGCAGGCCTAGAGCAACAACCACCTGTTACCTAACAACAGACCTGTGCTTCAGGTTGGCAAAAAGGATCTATGAAAAAGTCTGATTTAATTTTTTTCATCGAAATAAAGCAATAAAACATTAATGCCTGATTAAAAAACAAAGTACAATATGCACACACATCAACACTGCAACTTTCTACCTCTTTCTATTTGCTCCCTCACACTGTTTTTGTCTCTCTCTCCCCCTCTCGCACACACACTTTTTAAAATCTTAATGCAAATCAACAAATTCATGTTAAACCTAAGTAGGATTCAAACATGGTAGATGCATATGTATCACAACTCAAGGATAGAAATACAAACCCCATCCTGTATACTGTAGCAAATCTACACACAGGAAGCAGTGTTTTCTTTTGTCTTAGTTTCAGTCTGATGGCCAAAAAGAGCACCATAAGCTTGTATCGATAGCCTTGTTTACTAAGGGGCTGATATTTAGTTCCTTGTCAACAACGGCATGTGAGCGGCACACTTCCAGGAAGAGCACCTCCCGCTGGCATCCCCACAACAACAATAATTATTTAGGTCGCAATTTACTACTGAGATTAGAAGGCAGAACACACCATGTACGAATTCCACATGTGAACTCAATATTGCATAAAAAGATGAAACTGGAATTGAAACTTCTTCAAGGATCATTTGAAAATAATATTTGAAAAAAACTACTTTTTAATGGATTCTCAAACAAATATTTGAAAAACCCCCTTAAAAATCTCTGTGAACATTGGAATTTGACTTGGTACATGAAAAGTGCATTTTATGTGTACTCCATCATTACATATTATATGATTATTCCGTCATCCCACACTGCTTTTCATTTGCAAGAGGTTTGATAAAAACACATGAAGGGTGGGAAACTATATTTTACAGTCAGCAAACAGTATTTTGATTGGCAGCTACTCTAGCCAAAAGGCCTGTGCCCTAGAACCTTAACCGGCAGGGGGCTCTGTTCAGTTTGGTAGTTGTTATTCTCACTCTGATATCATGGCATTAAGTAGTAGGAAAACGTGAAAATGTGCCAGTACCTCCTAAAACAGGCTAGTTTAAGCATGGGTTTAAAATCAGCACGGAAATCTGCCACACAACCTCGTACCTTCCCTTATGGAATTAAAGTGAATAGGAAAAATAATAACGGAGTCTACCCGATTCCTAGGAGACTCAATTGGGGAGACTGCATGTGCAATGTGGGCTGGTGTGGATGAAATGCCAGAGCCACACTCTTGTCCTTCCAAACACACACACGCAAGCACGCATGCATGAGGTATGAACACAAATACACACATACACATGTTTTTGTGCATATACCTGTGATTTTGTGCATTAATCTGTTTTAAGTAAAAAGGTTGAGGCTTACTGGCTTCAATGCACCTGTTTTCCGCTACTATATATAGACGATTATATCCAGATAACCCTCACAAATATCTTACTTTGTAGCAATAGGTGCCCGACTACAAAGAAGCAGCGTACTGGCAGGTTTGGATGAAACATAACATGGACAGAGGGCAACTGCACGTATGCATGGCAGAATGAATGGCTTGTGATCGCTGCACGGGTAACAATGTAACGTTGTGGACCATGATGCGACATGCCAATAGCAGGTGAACGGGAGTCCTGGACGTTTCAGCATGAAGCTATCCTTTAACACCAATTAGCCTACTTACTTTCAGTGATCTTCTGTAACCCAAGTACATCCTCAGGAGTTATTACGGGGTTTCTTAGCAACTCGTCTTCCGATGTAACTGGGACACCTGCGTCTGTCGAGTTGCAGCCTTTCTTCACTTTCATGTCCAGGAGCGGTTTGGGTTTCGACTGGCGGGAAATGGGTCTGTTGCTGCTTCTCTCGGGACCTATGCTGTCACCGTTTGTATTATCTTCCTTCGCACTGGCGTTAGTTGCGTCCTGGCTATTACACACAGCCTCTGTGCTGGTACAAGAATAGCTCATTCTCCGTGTCTCCTCCCCCTCCCGATCTGGTAAAAGATACAAATCAGATTTTCTCCCTCTTGCTCCCAAGGCTCAACCTGCTCGCGCACTCCGTATTTAATTTAAATCTTTAGTTCTTTAAACCCGTCGGTCCGTGCAGGCTGTCTCTGCGGCTGAATGGGTCTGCTGCGTTGACAGCGCGCAGTGAAATTCAGAACGCAGAGAGGAAGGAAGGATGTGGTGAGTCGTCAGCGATAATATGAAGCATCATAAGCCTTTCATGCAAATATATATGAGCTAAAATGACAGCATGTCATTCCTCACAATATTCTCTTCTACCCCGTAAGCATGTCTCATGCGGCCAAACAGCGCAAGGACATGTGCTGCACGCACTGAATTGACATCCTCGGGACAACAACATAAGCAAAAACAAGCGTTAACATTATGTCGAAACCATCAAAATATTGTGCAGTTGTTGTAGTGCATGTGAAACATGCAGACTAATGGCGTGAAGATTAATGGCTGTCACAACTGAAAGGAAGCAGTACAAGTAGGGTTCAAAATTAGCACAATTTACCAGCCAAATGCTGTTAAAATATTTAGGTTGCTAGTAGATTTGCTTCACTCACCAGCCAAAAAACAATAGTAATCTATTGAGTGGCTGGTAAAATTTGAACATTCACTAGCCGTTTTGCTGGTGGATGCAAAAGTTAATTTTGAACCCTGAGTACAAGTGCAGTAACGACGTTCTGTTATTCAAGGATTGCAGATAGCCAATTTGGCAAGACAAGTAACCAACCTAAAGGTTCAAGATTTGAAGCCTTGATCTACGCCCATCTAATTGCTTTCTGCTTACTGTAATGATATTATTGATAGTCATAGAAACTAGAAAAGATGTCCACATGTCAAGTGCAGGTTATAGTAAACTGTTTGTGCCTTTTAAGTGCATACATGCTAAAATGCTACACACTTTTAATCCAAAATTATTACTTTGTTGGATTGCACGAACAAGATTAACAATAATGTTTTGAATGTTCAGGATAGTCTGTAGGAAAATATGGGTTTAACACTAAATACAGGTCCTTCTCAAGAAATTGGCATATTGTGATAAAGTTCATTATTTTCCATAATGTAATGATAAAAATTAAACTTTCATATATTTTAGATTCATTGCACACCAACTGAAATATTTCAGGTCATTTATTGTTTTAATACTGATGATTTTGGCATACAGCTCATAAAAACCCAAAATTCCTATCTCAAAGAATTAGCTTATTTCATCTGACCAATAAAAGAAGTGTTTGTAAAACAAAAAAAAGAAAAACTCAACCTTCAAATAATTATGTTCAGTTATACACTCAATACTTGGTCGGGAATCCTTTTGCAGAAATGACTGCTTCAATGCGGCGTGGCATGAAGGCATTCAGCCTGTGGCACTGCTGAGGTGTGATGGAGGCCCAGGATGCTTCGATAGCGGCCTTAAGCTCATCCAGAGTGTTGGGTCTTGCGTCTCTCAACTTCCTCTTCACAAAATCCCACAGATTCTCTATGGGGTTCAGGTCAGGAGAGTTGGCAGGCCAATTGAGCACAGTAATACCATGGTCAGTAAACCATTTACCAGTGGTTTTGGCACTGTGAGCA
>JACXGM010029130.1:0-13782 GCA_016801145.1 Umbra pygmaea
AAGCAATATACACCAAAACCATTTTTTGAACCAGGCTATAAACATGTTTATTTCAGCTGTAAAGTTGGGCATTTTGCCATAGAGGTCTATTGAAATTGCTCCTTTCTGCAGCCAGCCTCAAGTGGACATTCGATGAATTGCAATTTTTTTTACTTCCTTGTTGGCTTCATTTGTCAGCCTCGGAGTTTGCCCCTTGGTTGCAACACACTGTGATATGTAAATCCTCTCATTTCCAATGATGACCCATTTATGTAAATGATCTGAACTCTATTGTTACATAAAGGTCCTGGTGTCATGTGATGCATGCTTTCACAGCTAGGAGGATAAAGCTGCATTGTTGATGTTGTCGTTGTCATTGTAACTATTGTAATTGTTATTGTCTGTGTCCAGGGGTAAGAAGGCCTACTATAGCATTGGACCCCACCCCAGTAGACATAAACAAAAGAATATAAAGACAATAACAGAAAATATTTCATAGACGACTGCTATGGTTGTCATGGTAATCGGCTCCAGTGGGAATTCGTTTGGGGAGATTGGGGGGTGGTTACCATAGAAGTAGACGAGGAGAAACACCCTTGTTGATTGAAGCACAGAAAGAGACTTTGTGTGTGAGTGTGTTTGTGATTGCCATGCTGATGAAAGGACGTGAGAAAGTAGGGGTGTGTGTCAGACAGAGAAATGTGTCCCGTTTTCTTGATACACCCCCTCCTGACAGCCTGTTCACTCCAGATGTCCCATGTGTCCAGTTCCTCCCCCCCACACACACACACCCACAAACTCTCTTCCAGGGTGCTCTCATTGTCCCCCACCAACTCATTGCCATCACCATCCCTGTGGGTCTTTCTAGGCCCTGAACTCCCTGTTATCAACACATGCACTGTTTTGACTTGGCTAACTATTCTGTAGCTAGCTCGCGGGATAATGTTTAGATTTTTTTTAAATTGTTCGGACAGTATTATCTTTTTTGTTTGACTTTGCTACCAGCTCCTGATATTTTGAGACCATTATTTGAAGGGTTTCTTGAAGCCTGAATCCTGAGCTTTATGATTGGGTTCCCCACTCCATCTTCTACCCTTCTCTGATGCTAGTCCTGGATCACCCACCAAAGCTTGGATGCATGCATGACTCAAACCTGATGAAAAGAACATATTAAATTTTCTTTACTCAAACATGTTCTGAGAGCAGAAAGATTATGATTGTTCAGGCAAATACCCAATCAAAAAGGAGCTGAGTAGGGACATTTCAGTCTTATGTACTATTCAATTCTACCACAAGTAGACCTAGCTTTAATCGTAACCTTAACCTAACCTTAAACTTACCCTAACCCTAACCCTAATCTAACCTTAAACTAACACTATCCCTAAAATATGCAGCTAATATGCTGTTAATTATATTTGGTGTTATTATTATTTTTTTGTAATTTTTCCAATTCCATCTTGGGATTTGATTTGGCAACCTTATGGTTACTAGCAAGATGCAATAACCACAACGGTAACACCTGGATTCCTGGTGCCCTCTGATAGCATTTGTATTTGTTGTCCACTTCAGTTGAAAATCTCCCTTAACTCCTGCCTCCTCTCTCCTGCCTCCTCTCCATTTTGATTGGGTATTTGAATGAACCAATCATAATCTTACTGCACTCAGAACATGTTTGAGTAAGGAAAACTGGTATGTGCCGATTAAAAAACATGACGAGACATGATGAGACAGCCTAAAGGACGGAGGTCAGGGACCTGGCTCTGTCTTTCCAGGAATACAATCTGTCAACATCACAAAGAAAAAGCTCATGTCAGGGGACTGCAGGAAGGAGAGGAAGTGACAAATACACAATAAGATTTGAACCGTTCATCTATCTCTTGGATGCAGCATTCATAAACACTTACTTACCTGTTATAATACTGTATATTGGAATTCTAGAAAGTGCTGTAATAGTTCAACACATTATTTTTGTTATTACTATAGCTTGCGAAACATAGGCCCCAATTGAAATTCTCGACATACTTATTTTTTATTCAGTTTCTACTTGAAATGTTTACACTGTAGTCATTCATGAGACACTCTTATCCAGAGCGACTTAAAGAAAGTACAGGGACATCCCCCTAGAGCAACCTAGGCTAAAGTGCCTTACTCAAGGGCACAACAACCTTTGGCACAGTCTTTAATCTGCATGCTACTACTCCCTCAGCTCTTAAATTACAGAAAACATTCAAACTTTAAACATTCATCACCAAGTTCCTTCTAATCAGATTTTACACATAAAAATATATATACAGTATTTAGTGAACGTTTAAAACTTAATTGGTTTTAAAGGCAAATACACACTGCAATGATTGTAGGGCTTGGGCTTGCCTGGCATCCAGTTTACCTCTGATCACTAGCTCACCTCATGCTGTGTTTTCAGGACCATTGACTGTTAGTGACTAGACACTGGATAATTTTACAGCAGTTTAGGCAACTATTTAAGCAACTGCTATATTTTACCACAGCTTAAGCTTACCAATATCTTCTGTGATTTTGTACAAACTGCCATTTTGATGGACAAAAAGTTAGTGTTTCATACTGTAACTTTCCTTCTTCTTGACATATAGCATAATTAATTAAAAAAAATCTCATACCAAAATCAATTTATTGCTATGTTAGAAACCATAGCAACTCAATTCTTTACGATTTCCACCTAACAGCTTCAGTTCTCCACTTTCTCTGTATTTCATAACTTTGTCTAATTCTCGTTTACACAGCAAAAAGAATTTCAAACATATCTTATTTTTAGCATTCAATTTTTCCACAACTTTTTATAAACAGCTTCCAAGAATTATGCTTTCCCAAACAGATAAACTATATAACATCTATATGTATACACATAGTTAAACATCATCGCTCTTCAAATCTGAAATCAAAACTGAAAAATCTTTCTAAAGAAAATAACAACAAAATTAGTAACCGAATCGGAACCAAAAATAGCTTATTCCCCAAAAAATGACAGGGACATTATTTATCATAGCAACACAATTTTCAGCATTTTTCTATATACAGTTTTAATACAATGTATTTTCCCAACTAGATGCAAATCATACATAAATTTAGTAAAATGTTGCTTTCGTTAAAGCCTCTTTATATCTGAAATAAAAACAAAAATAGCTTCTCATTCTGGTTCGTCGCGGCTCCAGTGGTCGACATCACTGTTTTTTTGACTCCACTGTTCCTCCCTATTGCTACACACCTGTTTGTAATTATCTTGTAATTCATTATGTATATACTGTACTTGCTCTTCCCTGTGTTCTGTGCAAGTTATTATTGCTGTTTCATGTTAGGCTTAAGTGTCTTCACTACGATCCAGCTAGTTGGTGTCTCTTCGCATTTTCTTTTCAGGGCATTGCGTATGATATTTGTAGTTGATCCTGACAGTTGTCATTGTTTTTAAGTGTAAGTGATTTCGATATTCAAACGGTGCTCAGATATATACCCTGCATCTGACTCCTCAATCCTACCATCAATACAATATGAGTAACCATAGCAACATGTTTCTCAGCATTTATCCATAATCAGCTTTAACTACAACTCTCTACAGATCTACCGGTAAATTCAGACAGAAAATTGCTAAATTTAAACAAAAAAACAGGGAGAATGGTAACCATAATTACATGTTTTTCATCATTCTTCAGAATATTCATCATTCAACAGAATGTTAACTGAAATATTGCTACACTATAGGTCTTAGCCCTTGAAATTGGAACAAAAATCATCCAAACTAAAGGTAGAGCAACTTAAATGGCCCCATTTGTAAAATGTATGACACCGCCATCAATAACAATCTCATTGTACATGATGTTCATCTGTGCAACAGGTTTTTTGGGTAGTGTGATGTGCTACTTTCTCAGTTTCACTTTGCTAGAAGTGCATGTAATTCTAAACCAATCATTTGATTGCAAGTTGGGACGTTTCACCTGGAAAGACCTTTCAAATCATTTATCATGTGATTGGTGTTCTGATTTATTTAACCGTAGTCAAGAAGCACATTATTTGTTATGTGCTTTCACAAAAACTGTATAAATTTTAATGTAGCTATCTATTTTAGCTTCGACATCCCTTGCTTTAAAGCGATTAAGCAAGCTCCAGTACCTTTACTTGTAATGTTCAAATCTAGTTGTTGTTATTGTTATTTCCATTATTATTACCTTCATTTTTTATTATTGTTCCTACAAGATTAGTACAGCCACATGTGCTTGTCTCCATTAAGATTTTTTTTCCTACTTGGAAAATATGTTTTAGTGTCCCCATGAGGATAGTAAAATACAACTGTGCATTTGTATACTGTATAGTGCTTATTATTCCTGAGGGCCATGTGTCGGCCACAGCCTGGAGGACCTGAAGCTCTCAGATGTACTTAATTAATCTACACAGTTAAATGTTGTGCTCCCTTGCTCTGTGTCACCTCCACTCACACTAGTTCTCCTTATGTACTACATTGTTTAAGAGGAAGAAGAAATGTGTCTGGGAATGTTCAATTCAGTCCCAGATTTTCCCATTATCCTGTTTGGGAGAAAATTTGGATGGGAAAGGAAGATGGGGTGGCAATGGATTTAGGGTGGGAGTGAGTGTAGGAGAGCAGTTAGAGAGTGAGAGCGTGGAAGTAGTGGGGGGGTGGGGGGGGGGGGGGGGGGGGGGGGGGGGGGGGGGGGGGGGGGGGGGGGGGGGGGGGGGGGGTGCTGAGGCTTGGGGAGAGAACAGGTGGGAAGGCGGGTTCCACTGAGGTAATCCACACAGGAGGAGTCTTACTCTTCTGGTTGGAACAAAGTCCATGCCTCCACTGTGTGTGTGTGTGTGTGTGTGTGTGTTGTGAATGCATGCACATGTGCGTTTGTTGTGCATGTGTGTGTGTGTTTAATTCCCAGAACAGACTCAGTGTCCCCAAAGGGCTTCATGTATTTTATCTCTGGTTATATGATGTACCTAGTGGTATCTAGCAGAAGACTGTTGTAGCAGCAATACAGAAGTCTGTGTACATGTAGAGCTCTATTCACTAAGCCCCAGGAACGCATCTCAGTTAGACCTAACCACATCATGGGAAAACAAAAAGAAATTTTTTGACACATTGGAAAGATCTAACCAAAAAGCAGAGCAAACTGGATTAATATTTGACACCTAAACAAGTAAACAGTGGAATAATACGTGTCCACTATGACTGACCCAAAATTAAAGAAGGCCTTGACTATGTCCAGCAATTAAGTGAACCTTGATTGAGGAGGGGGGGCTTAAATTCATGTCTGAACTGGAGTATAGCAGGCGTCTCCAACCCTAGTCCTGGAGAGCTCCTGTCCTGATTCTTTTCAGGCCAACCCTAATTTTGCAAACCAGATTTTAATAATTAGGCTAAATGATGCTACATATTGTATTGTTGGAGTGAACCTAAAGGATGGTTGCTGTCCAGGTCCAGGGTCGGACTCTGCCTGACGTACAGAGTAAGGAACATGGCCCTGCTATTGAGAAAGGACACGCTTAACCCTATCCAGAGTTGATGTGTGTAGATAAGTATGACCACAGAGTAAGGAACATGGCCCTGCTATTGAGAAAGGACACCCTTAACCCTATCCAGAGTTGATGCGTGTAGATAAGTATGCAAGGGTGGCGTCTTCTTTTTTTTCTTGTTATTATTTTAACAATATTTTCACCTCCCAATTGGTCTTGTTCATTTTTCCCCACTAACCCTGCCTTGTTGGCAGCTCCACAACCCCCCCCCCCCGACAGATGCGGTATGTTGAGTGGTGCTCACATGTTTTTTTCAACCACATGACGCTGAGCCGGCCGTTTCTTTTAACACTGCTCATCTAACACGGAATCAGAACAGATTTTCTGGGGGAGGGATCAGCCTTGAATGTACAAATACAGAATATACAGTGCCTTGCGAAAGTATTCGGCCCCCTTGAACTTTTTAACCTTTTGCCATATTTCAGGCTTCAAACATAAAGATATGAAACTGTAATTTTTTGTGAAGAATCAACAACATGTGGGACACAATCATGAAATGGAACAAAATTTATTGGATATTTCAAACTTTTTTAACAAATCAAAAACTGAAAAATTGGTCGTGCAGAAGTTAATACTTTGTAGCGCCACCTTTTGCTGCGATTAAAGCTGTAAGTCGCTTGGGGTATGTCTCTATCAGTTTTGCACATCGAGAGACTGACATTTTTGCCCATTCCTACTTGCAAAACAGTTCAAGCTCAGTGAGGTTGGATGGAGAGCGTTTGTGAACAGCAGTTTTCAGTTCTTTTAACAGATTCTCAATTGGATTCAGGTCTGGACTTTGACTTGGCCATTCTAACACCTGGATATGTTTATTTGTGAACCATTCCATTGTAGATTTTGCCTTATGTTTTGGATCATTGTCTTCATGGAAGACAAATCTCTGTTCTATTCTTCCAGAATGGTCCTGTATTTGGCTCCATGCATCTTCCCATCAATTTTAGCCATCTTCCCTGTCCCTGCTGAAGAAAAACAGGCCCAAACCATGATGCTGCCACCACCATGATTGACAGTGTGGATGGTGTGTTCAGGGTGATAAGCTGTGTTGCTTTTACGCCAAACATAACGTTTTGCATTGTTGCCAAAAAGTTTCATTTTGGTTTCATCTGACCAGAGCACCTTCTTCCACATGTTTGGTCTGTCTCCCAGGTGGCTTGTGGCAAACTTTAAACAACCCTTTTTATGGATATCTTTAAGAAATGGATTTCTTCTTGCCACTCTTCCATAAAGGCCAGATTTGTGCAGTATACGACTGATTGTTGTCCTATGGACAGACTCACCCACCTCAGCTGTAGATCTCTGCAGTTCATCCAGAGGGATCATGGGCCTCTTGGCTGCATCTCTGATCAGTCTTCTCCTTGTATGAGCTGAAAGTTTAGAGGGACGGCCGGGTCTTGGTAGATTTGCAGTGGTCTGATACTCCTTCCATTTCAATATTATCGCTTGCACAGTGCTCCTTGGAATGTTTAAAGCTTGTGAAATCTTTCTGTATCCAAATCCGGCTTTGAACTTCTCCACAACAGTATCTCGGACCTGCCTGGTGTGTTCCTTGTTCTTCATGATGCTCTCTGTGCTTTCAACGGACCTCTGAGACTATCACAGAGCAGGTGCATTCATACGGACACTTGATTACACACAGGTGGATTCTATTTATCATCATTAGTCATTTAGGTCAACATTGGAACATTCAGAGATTCTCACTGAACTTCTGGAGAGAGTTTGCTGCATTGAAAGTAAAGGGGCTGAATAATTTTGCTCGCCCAATTTGTCAGTTTTTTATTTGTTAAAAAAGTTTGAAATATCCAATACATTTCATTCCACTTCATGATTGTGTCCCACTTGCTGTTGCTTCTTCACAAAAAAATACAGATTTATATCTTTATGTTTGAAGCCTGAAATGTGGCAAAAGGTCGAAATGTTCAAGGGGGCCGAATACTTTCGCAAGGCACTGTATCTGTGGAGTATGAACTTTTGCATTAGTTCTGCCCCCCCCACTTTTTTTCCATGCCCCCCCCCACACACACACCCAAACACACTCACTTTGTTCTTAGGCCCACCCAATCACATTGCTTTACCTTTCAAAGTCAATCAATGCTTCAGAGCATCAACGCAGATGTATTAAGATATCCAACCAGCTAGAAACAAACAGTTGCCACTGTTTGAACGAAAAAGGACGTTCTGCTGAAATGAATGAGGGGTAATTTGTTCAATGGTGTTCATCACAGCCTGTAGGAGCGTACCACAAACATTAGAGGTCGACCGATATGGGTTTTCTCAGACCGATGCCGATGCCGATCTTTTGAGATCAGGGTCGGCCGATGGCCGATATATGCTGCCGATTATTTTTGGCCGATACTTGCTTGTTTGTAACCTCTATTTGAAAGATAAAAATCTAACATTAAAAAGTACTTAAGATACAACAAATTTCTCAACACCAATCTGCACTTGTATACTTACATTAAACATGTGTAATGTAAAAACATATATTGTATACATAAACAAAACGGGTAAGAACTAAGAAAAAAAAATAACTTCACTTTGACAAATAAACTTTTAAATGAAAAAATAAAGTTTTATGCACTTAGCAGCATTTATCCAACATCTGAGAACAATAAAATAAATGGACCATTTTAACAATAGTAGCAACCAGCAGCTTTTCTTTGTTTTAGGTCTGAATAAAAATGTATTCAGTAACACTTGAACACAAACAATCTTAATGGAGCTTCACTTCTGCTACTTAATCATTTAAAATAAAAAAGTCTTGAAGTTACTAAGTGAATAAAAAGCTAGTAGCATTAGATAATCTACTTAAGTGCAATTGACTTAGCAGCGCCAACTCCTCATTTCTGAGGGAAGGAACATTTTTAAACAACAATACAGAAAGAAATGTGCATAATATCATACTTAGTTTTGACCGACTTTGAGGCACCATAGCCCCGGCTGTCTTTATCCCACAGAGATAAGCTACCACTTATTATTTTCTTCCCCTTTCCAACTGTACCAAGCTTTAGTTTCTAGCATGTAGGGTTCGCGAGATAATTGCGTTCGCCCACCAGAGCGTCAATTGACTTTGAAGGGTTTTAATCGGTTTGATATTGGCCGATGCCGATTATGTAAAAAATGACAAAAAATCGGCCGATTAATCTGCGTACTGATAAATCGGTCGACCTCTAACAAACATCCCTATTGTTTTCTAAAAACCAATCAGACAGGAAGCAGGAAGTGAACATCATGTTTTTAAAGTTTCACTTCATGGGAAAAAAAGACTAGAGATGCTAACTGAAACAAGGATTGTAGATTTTCCTAACAGATGACTAATGGAATTAATAGAATGGTGATATTCATTTGAGAAGTGAGTATTAATTTGATATTGTTTTGATACAGCATATAAGTTATTTATGTCACAGTAGTTGATGTAGGTTATTTTTTTCAAATTTCAAAACAGAAAATGCTATTAGCCTATAAGTAAAATGGCAATTATGAAATGAACTAAATAATGATGGGCAATTGCCGCATTTGAGTGGAGCTTTATCTATAGATATACTTACTGTGTGCATTCAGCAATAATATAATAGGCCAAATATAATTAATACAAATAAGCTATAGAACCTGAAAGGGAATTAATTCTGCTTTACCCACCATTTGGCCATGTCATTCATCATTCACGCCCTATATTAACTTAATATACTGTAGAGCTGAGAGCAAGGTAATTAAGGTTTTACAGCTTGGCAATGAAGGTTACATTAAAATAACATCTCTGGAATGTGTTAGGACATGCATTTTAATTTGTGACTTTTCCCTGTCAATGTCAGATCAGTCTGCAATCATCAAATTTTAAATGTGTATGTACCTAGGCTCATCCATTTTCTTTGGCACACCCAAACCACATTGCAAATCCTGGCTACGTGCCTGCCATGTCTGCACAGAATATTAGGGTCAGATGTACCTCTGAGGTGCTGATTTCATAGGTGGGGTCTTAACTGTCTCTGGCTAACCAGCTCTCTTCACAAGCTTCATTTATTTTCCTTTTCCGTAAATCTGCTAAATTAGCATGTTATATGAACAGCCTGTAGGGGATGTTTCCTTCAAAGGGTCTTTTCATTAAAAAAATGAACAAGTTTTTTGTATTTTTAATTTAATTTTTAATTTAATTTAATTTTTTATTTTTTACAGACCACCTCCACCAAATGTCTTGTCATACTGATCAAGCTCACCTTAACCATTAGCTCCAGTGACCATCCCGGACCACATAACCTCCTGGTCTTTAATAACATACTCACACAGGATCTCTCACCCCCACACGCATTCCCAACACACACAATCACACACACACGCTCATACACCACGTAAAATCACAGACACATATATTACATCTCTCCATCTTTCTGTGGTTCAAATTTTTTTATCATGTCAAGAAGACTGTTCTAACGTATCCCAAACACCTCTATTCCCCAACCCAATTCTAAATGTAATTTGTTCAATCTCATTCATCATGTTAGCAAAATTAAACGTAAACTACAGCTCAACAATCTAATAATAATATTAATTAATTGAACTTATATAGCGCTTTTCAAAGTACCCAAAGCACTTTACACAGTGAGGGGGAAAGCCCACCTCATCCACCACCAATGTGTAGCACCCACTTGGGTGATGAACGGCAGCCATTTTGCACCTGAACGCTCACCACACATCAGCTATTTGGTGGAGAGGTGAGTAGTTATATATGCCAATTAGGAAGGAGGGGAATTATTAGGTGGCCATGATTGAATTGATGCCTGGTTGGGAATATGGCCATGACACCGGGGTTAACACAACTACTCTTACGATACGTGCCATGGGATTTTTAATGACCACAGAGTCAGGACACCCCTTTAACATCCCATCCAAAAGACGGCACCCTACACAGGGCAGATGTCACCATCACTACCCTGGGGCATTGGGAATGATTTTTAGATCAGAGGGAAGAGTGCCCCCTACTGGCCCTCCAACACACTCTTCAAGCAGCATTGGTCTCCCATCCAGAGACTAACCAGGTCTGACCCTTCTTAGCTTTAGGAGCAAACCAGCAGTGGAATACAGTGCGCTATGCTGCTGGCACTGTATAAAATGTATCCATCTCCCCTGAAATTTTTTTCATCCTTCCCTAATCCAGAGATTCTCCCATCTTTCCCAGTAGCCCATCATTTCCTTGTTTACAGAACCAATGCATTTTTCAACTTTGCTATGACATTTTATCAGATATTTGAATCTATCTAATTTTAAAATATCCACTGATGTAACCTAAAATATGAACATTTTACCAAAGAGAATGATCATATGTTCCATTGATTGACGATGGTCTTTCAGATCCCCCAACATCACTGTCTGCATATTTCATTACATAGAGACTGCATGACCCAAAAACCCATAACTGTTCAATTCCCCATATACAGTGGGAAGAACAAGTATTTGATACATTGATGATTTTGCAAGTTTTTCTACTTACAAAGCATGTAGAGGTCTGTCATTTTTATCATAGGTACACTTCAACTGTGAGATACGGAATCTAAAACAAAAATCCAGAATATAACATTATATGATTTTTAAATAATTAATTAGCATTTTATTGCATGACATAAGTATTTGCAGGATTTAAATCCATGGTTTTTTTTGAGACTGTGGTTCCAGCACTCTTCAGGTCATTCCCTAATTTACCAACGCGTGGAGGGAAAAGTCCACTGTGCATCTGGTGCAAAATAGAAATGATACATGCATTGGTGTAAATGGTCAATTGCGCTGGGTGCAAGATAGGGCACAATGAGTTTGTTTTCTCTCACATGGATGCACTTAGCATGCTAGAAACTAAGCCATGGGGAGCAGAAAATTACCATAAAAAAACCTGCGTAATAAAGTACTGGAACTGCATAAAGTTGGAAAGGTATATAAAAAGACATCCAAAGCCTTGCAAATGCCAGTCAGCTGTTGAATAACTTATTATTAAAAAGTAGAGGATTCAGGGATCTATTGATACCAAGCCAGGTAGACCAAGAAAGATTTCAGCCAAAACTGTCAAAAGAATAGTTCGGGATACAAAGAAAAACCCAAAGGTAACATCAGGAGACATATGGCTGCTCTGGAAAAAGATGGTGTGGTTATTTCAAGGAGCACAATATAACGATACTTGAACAAAAGGTCGAGTTGCCTGAAAGAAGCCTTTGCTGTGCCAGTGGCACAAAAAAGCCTGGTTACAATATGCAATAACACCTTGACACGCCTCACAGCTTCTGGCACACTGTCATTTGGAGTGACGAGACCAAAATAAATATGGTCACAACCATAAGCGCTATGTTTGGAGAGGGGTCAACAAGGCCTATAGTGAAAAGAATACCATCCCCACTGTGAAGCATGTTGGTTGCTCACTGATGTTTTTGGCATTTAGTGAGCTCTAAAGGCATGGGGAACCTTGTGAAAATTCATGGCAAGACAATAAGACATGTTATCGAACAATACTGGCAGACAATATAATTTCTTCTGCATGAGACAATTTTAGACTTTCCAGCATGACAATGACCCTAAGCACAAGGCCAAGTTGTCCCTCCAGTGGTTACAGCAGAAAAAGGTGAAGGTTCTGGAGTGGTCATTACAATCTCCTGACCTTAAGAGCCACTCTAGGGAGATCTCAAATGTGCGGTTCATGCAAGACGACCAAAGACTTTGCATGACCTGGAGGCATTTTGACAAGACAAATGTGCAGCTATACCACCTACAAGAATTCAGGGCATCATAGACAACTATCAAAACGACTGCACGCTGTCATTGATGCTAAAGGGGGCAATACACCGTATTGAGAACTGAGCATATACAGACTTTCGAACAGGGGTCATTTCATTGTTTTCTTTGTTGCCATGTTTTGTTTTACTATTGTGGCATTCTGCTATGGGATTCATTTTCTACTGTAGGTCATAAGAAATAAAAAAAATGTTTTGCCTTCTCACTCATGTTTTCTTAAAAATGGTACATCTGTTACCAATTCTCCAGGGGTATGCACAATATTAAGCCCAACTGTACATTAATGTACACTATATGTTTACTATTTGCCGATATAAGACATACATATATACATATATGGCCATATATGGCCTTTATGGGTGGCTGAAGACAGATAGAATATGTTACCTTTGCTTGCAACGTGTGGAACACGAGCTGCGCTTCTTAACCTATCAAATGTATGATATTTTTTCCCCTTTGAACTCAGAGATGCAAAAGATTATTTCATCCAATATTAAAAAGCTCTCATACACAGAAAGTTCTTCAGTGTTAAATTGCCACTGTTAGTGAGAACCCATATAGACACTGAACTAGTGTTAAGTTAAATGGTTTAACACTACCCAGTGTTATCACTTGAGTGTCTATGTGAGTCCATACTGACAGTGTTCATTTAACCCTAGAGAATTTGCTGTGTAACTACTAGGTAAAATCCTCAGTGTGCCACCATAGCAGCAAGATTTGTGACCTGTTGAAACAATAAAAGGACAAACAAGGGAGCACAAACACTATAGTATATCCAAGAGAGCGAGAGAGTGAGAGAGAGTGAGAGAGAGTGAGAGAGAGTGAGAGAGAGTGAGTGAGTGAGTGTGAGTGAGTGAATTAGGTCGCTGTCCATTAATAATAAACAAAAAAGAACACTAAAATTTTGGATGCATCTTAAATCAAGTCACCCAGATACACTGCAATTTGAAGCACTGCAAACCCAAGAATTGAACCCCAAAAACAGTCCTTTCAGTCAGCTGGTCATGAGACTTACTAACCAAACAACAACTAACATCGTTCCATCTCAGACCAGCACTGCTTTACAATCATTTATCAGAGTTAATCAAATTGTCAAACAAACTAAAAAAGACTATTTGGAACACTGGAATAATCAAACCAAAACACAAAACAAACTAATTTGCTATCGGGCCCTAAACAGAGATTATGAATTGGCTGAATATCTTTTTACTGTCAAAGATATAAAGCAGAGACAGATCCTGACCAAGTACAGGCTCAGTGACCACAGTCTAGCCATTGAAAAAGGCAGACATAAAAAAACCTGGTTACCAAAAGAATCCAGAGTATGTGGTCACTGTACGACAGGTGAGGTAGAGACAGAGATGCACTTTCTACTACACTGCCAACATTATGAAAATACCAGACAGCATTTCTTCAATAAATTTGAAACGTTGATGCCATTGTTCACCACACTGTCTGATAAAGCAAAGATGTCCGTGCTCTTGGGGGAGG
>JACXGM010029131.1:0-13782 GCA_016801145.1 Umbra pygmaea
AATAGGCATAATACCAAACATACAGAAACACAGTTATCAAAAAGGCTAGCTAGAAAGGATGGTTTTCAACATAGCCCTTCATAATCTAACATCCTAATCATGGAACACAAATCTAATATTACATTTAATGCTAATACATTATGATGTAAAGGCAAACAATGTATTGCCACTAAACAACATTATTAGGTCTGTGATATTCGGCTGACTGCTGGTAAGCTAACAAATGCATTGTTTCACTTTGGCCAACCTAAAATTAACTGCAGGCTGCTTGGCAATTAGCAAGTAGATACTACCTTCATGGGTGACTCCGGAATGGAAGAAGGGATGGACTACGTACTGGGTTCACTCGGGCAGATTTTTTTCTCTCGACATGTCACTCTGATTGGCGCAGGCTGTTCAAATGCGCGATGCACATTTTAAGTTTATGGAATATTCATGCATCGTTCCCGCCGTCCACACAGCTGCGCCTAAAATGTGGATAGGCTACAATGTTGTCAGCTAATAGATAAACTGTAGCGTATACCACCACTGAACTGCTTGGATACTTACAGTATCTTTAGGGAAAACATATCACTTATACTTAAATGAGGGGAAAAGCTGTAACCAATCGTGACCACTGAAAGAAAACGAGTATATAACAAAGCTTATACATCCAAATACTTGGGACGACACTACAGCTGTTGGTTGGTGGGTGGGTGATTTGCTCAATATTAAATGCATGGCTAAAGCGATTGGATAACAACTTAATGGAGATATTAGTAAATCATTTGTTTGGGCATTTCCTCCTATACGACTAATTTTAATTTTGTAGCAAGTAACGACTTTGTTTTGGAAAATGTAAAAAAGTAAATGTAGTGAAGTAAAGTACAAAGTTGGCCGACAGATACATACTCAAGTAAAGTACAGATACACGAAAAAAATACTTAAGTACAATAACGAAGTATTAATACTTAGTTACTTTACACCACTGCATATTTGTGAACTTGTACATTCATGTTGTGAATCTCCAATTTCACCACTTCCCAAAATTGCTCGATTGGATTGAGAATTGTATTATTTTTTATTTATTTAATCTTTATTTAAACAGGTAGGCACATTGAGAACAACTTCCCATTTCCAAATGTGACCTGACCACGACTAAGAGCAAGGTGCAAGGAAAAAGGAAGTTACACATGAAGAAACACAAAATGCAAATAAATAGTGCAGGAAATTCAGGGTAAAGGGCTCTACACTAACCTTTTCCACTGGTGTCACTTGTGCTACTAACTTATTTAGTTACTGGTGCAAAAACATGATTTCTGCGCACAAATCATTCAAAGTGCGGCAATGGATAAATGACCTGTTTCCCATAATGAACCTGTATTGCATACAGACCTATGCTATAATTCCAAGCTATCGTTTAAACCCCATGCCATCTTGTGTTTATACATTCATCTGTATGTTTGAAATTATATTTTATGGGCATGATTGAGGGCTTACAGTGTGTTTCTTTCACCACAATTGTTTCATTCTCTTATTAAATGCATACAATATATTAGCTACTAGTTATATTATATTATCTACACTTTGCTAGTTATCCACAGCTCTTGCATTGATTGAGCTATGCTGGCTAATTATCTACTGAATGACTGTAGAGGTAGATGGATAGCTACTGTAGGTAGTTTGAAATATCAGCAACTATTATTTAGTCATTATTTTACAGGCTTTACCTGATAGTAGGTAATATAAAAGATAATAAAGTTATGTTTGTCTGGCACATTGTCTGCTAAATCTTTAATCTAAAATTTTCATTCTGGAGTGCACGTTCTGGGGAACTGTGTTTTTGAGGCAGGGGAGAGACACCTGATTCCACACATTTGAAAATAGGCATGCACTTTTGGAATTTTGGTACAAATAATTTACGTTTTCAGCATTGAAAACGGCTGATAATGCAATACGTTTGTAAACTATAACTAACGGAAGCCTTTAGTCGGATCATGAACGGGATGATTACGTTCACCAACTATACTACCACAATTGAATTCACAGGCACCGATCTGAACACAAGGAGTCGCTGGAGAGCAACGTGGCAGGATAGACTTGTTATCCAACTTATCTAACCCAAATCCCGGGCAGCTATGCCAGTTTTGCTCTGTCTCGTGCAGGAAAGTCAGAGAACCCATGGTCAGGCTCGAACCCATGACCATCCACAATGTAGTGACTTAGCCCACTATGCCATCAAGAATAATTTAGCTAGTAGCTAACAGCATTTATGCTGTTATCCCTCAAAGACTACCTTCTTTAAGATCTGTTGTAAAATGACAACTTCTCATAATCCAAAGAAAAAATAACCCACTTACTAATTCTTCTTAATTAGGTTTCTTAGTCCATGTTGTGAAAACTGTGAGTAGTCTTCATTATTTTGCTTAATCCATATTGTGAAAACTGCGGCTAGTGATATAATAGTATTTCACAAATAAACAGGTGCTTTAACACTAGAACCACTAAGACACAAGTCATTAGACCATTGAGTTTGTTAATTAAATGTTTATATAAATAATTGTGTATTTTACATTGGTCTGTTTTCATATGTTTCTTACACACTATTTATCTGTTTTTGTACCACTAATTCCTAACTAAACCACCAGTCTCGGGTCAATTGACTATTGGTACCCTTTGTTGTACCCAGGCCTAATCACCTTTGTCTGAATGACATGGGCGACACTTGAGTGCGCTTCACTTGACATTTAATGAATTTAGCAACAAGTTTTTAGAGGTGTAATGTTGATGAAGAACAGGAAGATTAAAGGTTTTTACCACAGTTGAACCTTATTTCAGAAGATGATTTTATTTGGCTTGTTATTACAAAAGCTAATCCATATGGTCCTATCTATGCATTCAAACATATGCTTTAGGCCTATTCTAGTATGATTGTTTGTGTAAAACAACTTATTTCATAGCCTAATAAACAAATGAAAATAAAATAATAGAAAAAAGTTTGTTAAATACTGCACTGCTTGTTATGAACCAGGAAATAACATATGTATCAAACCTGGGGTGCGTTTCCCGTACAACGATGCAACTCGCTGGTTTAACCACCATAGTACGATGCATCTTTAAAGAAGTCAACTAGCTAGTCACTACTGTTTCCCGAAACCATGGTACCTGTGTCGCAGATCCATGGTTTGAACTAGGGCTGCACGATATTGGAAATAAATTACATTGCGATGTTTTGTTTCCCAACGATATATATTGCGATATTGCAAGCCATCAATGTAGGCTACAGTCAATATTACCATTCCATGATACTAATAATTTCACTAATAAACAAGCTTCATTCTCTGTAAACAGAAAAGCAGTACACATTTTTTTATAAAACAGCAGCTTTACACCAACCCCCAATTGGTTTATAATAGAACTTATAAGCATTTTAAATCACAATCTTTTGTTTTTAAGTCAACTTTTTTTAGCCAACGTGCCAAAGTAAAACAGTGTTGGTCATCATCATAATCATGGCTAAGTAAATGCGACGGCATGTAATTGAAACATATCTTTACGATATGAAACGTTATTGCGTTTGTTATTTCTTTCTGTCGTTGACAACCTTTCTGTTAAGATGTCACACTGGCAAAGGCATCGCAAATAGTGTTTCGTTTTGATTGACATCCGAAATTAGATTTTGTACTCGTCGTAAAGAGCTTTGTGGTGCCGTTTTAAGTGATCAGACAAATAGGTGGTTTTTCCTTGTTTTGTAGCCACAACTGTATAACACTCCTGACAAAGTACCTGTTTTTGGTCAACATCCTATTTTTTTGTAGCCGAAATAGTCCTAAAGATTTTGACCTTATTTTTGGTACGAAACCATCCTTTTTTGTCCTGCGTAATGCGTATTAGTGATGGGCGATTCATGAACGATTCGTTCATTTTGAACGAATCTTTTAAAAGACCGGTACGTACGATTCATACTGGATCGTTCATTTCGTTCATTTTCGCGCAGGCACATTACTTCTATGACCCAATATACTGCTCGGTACCAGTATCTGAATCATTCAAATCTTTCATTTTTGCGCAAGCGCATTACTTCTATGATCCAGTATCCTCTTCGTCGCTTATCTTTCGCTAGTACAGCTCTGCCAGTGACAGAGAATGTTGGCTGTGAGCAGCGGCACAACAACCAATCACAGAGAACCAATCACTGTGCAGGCATGCAGAGCGTGCATGTCATCCCAGCAACAAACCATACAACAAACTTGTGTAAACTGTGGTGCAACCTATACTGTCATTGAGTGCTACCCTTCTTCACATCGCATGTTCCGGCGATGTGACTATCGCACATTGTGATGTCAATGCTAAAACACAACATCGTTCAGCCTTCGCAAGTTTGACAAAACGGAGGGCTGCAGCACGTAGAAGGTAGAATAATTGCGATCGTCATGCTATTGTATCATTTCAAATAATTTGTAATAAAAATCAAATTGTGTAAAACCTGACCACCTCGACTTTAAGTCATCCAAATCACTTTCAGTGGATGGTGAAAGCTTCGAAAGAAAAAGGCTATAGGGACCAAATCGTTGGACTATGTTAGTAACGACGGAATTTGCCACCATAGTTGGCTAACGATACTTTCGGGAAACGCACCCCTGGTGCGTCAGCATATTGTATTTCATACTGTACGTTTTACACTTTTATAACAACTTACATATAAATTACAAATAAGTGTGTTTACTCTGTACAAGAATATTATAATATTCTTTAAAAAATTCTGAATATTTAAAAAAAAATCAGCGTTTTCTTAGACAGTTTTATTGGGCATATCTTCCGAGAGATCATGCCACATAACAGCTTCAGAGAGATTATACGACACCAGCGTTTTCATGAAAAATAAGACAAGAGGACTACACTTCATAGTGCAGCAGGCATAGGAGCTTTGTGCAAATTATTTGAATGATAAGGCAGCTGCAAAGGAGGCGGCATGTCCTGCTCTTCCACTTTCCCAGCCAGAATAAAAGTGTGTTTACAACATTGTTTTTATAGTTTCAACACTTGCACCAAACAAACAAATTTTATTTAGAAAACATTATTTTACCCATATAAAACATTTATTAGACTTTTCTAATATTATTGTCTGAAAGATGACACTGGCAACAAAGTATAAAGGTATAAAAAGTAGTCGTTTTTTCATATTCTGATGTTACTTAAAGGACAATTCCAGAGTAAATAAAATATTTTAAATATAGTGTTTAAATGATACCTGGCCTAGACTGATTAACTTCATATACATTGCTGTTCCTGTTTTTTTTCCCGAAAACAGCAGAGTTAATTTCAGTTGCTTCTGTATCGGATTTTGAAATAACACCATGTCCAGAATTCAATGTGAACTTTGCTCCTGCACACAGCGAGTTGCTTCAGTGGAGTCAAATTTAGCGTAAGGACCTTGGCTACTAACTAGAAATTATATACCGCAATTTGAAACATTTACGAGTCAAAGTATCGTCCCAGAGCTATAAGGCCTACAACCCTTCATTAGGTACAGATTTAGCCATAATCTGCAAAAGATTATTTTTAATTTTACGTTCGTTCCTCCAAGTATTTACAAAATCACTGATAGCTACATTGAAGCTAATGCTGCTACATGGCCTGCTGGAAGGAATCCCCATAAAAATGAACTAGTTAGCCACTCACCCATCGCTCTAACTCATCTTCCGTTTGGTATTTCAAAACAATTTCACCAAAAAGTATACAACCACCCTGGATTTAAGAACACTGAGTTAGCAGTATTCTGTGATTTTTTTTATTTTTTTTATTCATTTTACATCCTTTCCTCCAAGTATTCATACAATTACAAGATGAAACATAACAGCTAACCCCAGCCAAATAAATGGTAAATCAGCTCCTTACCTGTGTTAATTTGGTCCTGGCCTGGCTGTTTTTTTCAAAAACACTTTGGTCCATTTGAGCATCAAACCTCAAATGATCTAACAAACAGAGGTAATCATCTTCTTGGTAAGAAAAAGATTGAAAGAAAAATCAAAGAAAGTTGAAAGCAAAAATATTCCCTTGTCCCACTCTTAAAAAGTGCATATACTGCCACCCACTGTACCACAGTATACCTATTCATGGACAGAATACGCAGTTTTATGATCTCCTCCCTTGTAGTTTCATTCACTAGTCAGTGACGCCACTGATGAGTGAACTCAAAAAGGACATCTTAGAAAGTGCAGAACACCCTGAAAATGTATTTTTTACTAGGTTATTGTGAAAATGACCTGGAAAAAGATTGAGGGCTAGAGTGTGCCTTTAATATCTTTAATATCTTCTAAAAAGAATGATTCTGTGTAATTCTTCCTTTTTTAGACCATTGTATTTAGACTGATAACAACACTTAAGGTGTGACGCTGTGATGGCTGGATGCAATCTGGACTCTGCAGGAGAATGGCCCTTCTAATGGGGATGATTAGTATACTAAGGTGGGTCAAATTACTACTGTGACGATGGTTAAAGGTAGAGTGAAGTTCCTGGCGGTTCTAAGGTCGAATGTACTGTAGGTTTAACCTGCTGCCATCCATATAGAACAGAGTCATTCCCAAATCAATGTACTCACTCAAAATAATGAGATGGATTAGCCCGACGCTGGAAAAACAGCATTTGTGTTTCTGTATGTATTTTAAATCGTGGAAAGTTGCCAGCAGCACCAAGATTATTTTGGTAAACCAAAACTAAGACTGAAACTATCAATGAAAAAAACATTTTTGTAAATTGAAATAAAATATATCTTACTATAGATTTGTGAACAATTTTAACTTACTGAAACTAGAAATGTTGGGTAAAAAAATAAAAAAAATAAACAATGAATTGGGTAATATTTTTGTTTGTTTAACTTTAGTGAAATTAATGTAGAAAATAGTTCACAATTCGCAACATAATTACCTTTACCCTTCAAGGTCTAAGGGGTTTTAGGTCCGTCTGGCACATAGTTGACTTTTTGGCCTCTAGAAAGGTAATATTTTGACCTACAGTGAAGTGCCTTATGGATCTGGACTCAGCAGGCCCATGGCTACCCTGGAAATCCAGAGTTCTCGCGAGAGCACAATTTGAATTTGCTCAGCAAGTTACTCTGGCACCGAGTAATTCTGCTCATTAACTATGCCCTTGTATCCGAGCTGCACCAATCACATCGGTGTATCTGATATAGGCGTGCCAGAGGCTTGTTAAACAGATGACGACACGAGAGCTCTGCGACCTCGAAGTCATTAGTAAACAATGTAAGATCGCTATGGATTAACACTACTTTTCAAAATTACTTTGGCCACTACAATGAACGAGTTAGACTTGGCTTTTTGTATGAAAGAGTAACAGAAGACAGCGCTCGAATCGTTCCTTTTTTATAAAAGGACGTTTTTGCTGTTTTGCGACCTGATACGGCAAGAGTTTTATCTACCAGTTAGCTCCGACATAGGGGCTTAGCAAAAAACCACTGGTGATTGGTCGTAGTGTTATCCAGTTGCATACCTTGAGATTTTCAAATGCATGCTTGGTGCCGCCCCTCGAGTTGGGTCATTTTCATTACTCGAAGCCAGACCCATATCTCCTCCGGATTTGGGTCTGGATTTTTCCAGGCTAGCCCATGGCTACAACATGGAGAAATGAAATCCAACATCCTGGTTAATTGAATTTTATGTTTTATTAAATATTTATCCCAAAAAAATTAAGAACATATGTATGTTTTGTCGTATTTTATATGTAAAAGCATGTAGACCATAATGAATAAGGCTTTTTATTGTTTATTGTCAAGCCCCCAGGGCAAAGTTTGGAGGCCATGTAAACAAGTCAACATCAAAATGCTACATCCATTTCTTACTATATTTCTATACGTTTTTTCTAAATCCCATTCATTTTTCACTTTTGAAAAGTGTTGGTGTTATGCAGGATGATGTCCTACATCAATACAGAGTTGTTATTTTTTCATTTTCACTTCCTACTTCCTGTCTGTATTGTGTTTTGTAAAATAGGCGACCGCCTAAAGAATATGACCGACTTTGAGGCACCACAATCTTATGTTCATATTTAATATTATTCGAGTGTTCAATTTAGTTCCCTACAAACGTAATTGACCCTCTCATACGTTCATATTTGACATATTTCGGTTTTACAAAATAGTTCCCTCAGAACGTATTTCATGTGATTTAGGGCTGTATCAGATACACCAACAAAATCACATTGTAATTGTATGTTAGCATTGCTTCGGCGCTCATCTGTCACTGGGAGCGGGAATGTGAACGCTAAACTAGTGCAGCAGCTAGATGGAGAGAAACAGTATTGGTGGGATGTGGCTGTCATAAAGTTTTTAGATTAAATGAAATATTATCAAAAAACAAGCTGCTTTCTTTTACATTTAATATTTACATTTAGGGCACTTGGCAGACACTTTTATCCAAAGCGACTTACATGTAGTACATTTCTCAATATTTGGACAGGTCATACACCAGCAATTGTAATTTGAAAGCAACCAAAATTATATTAGAATACCGACAGCATCTTGTAATGTGTCTACTACCATTCAACCATCAAACAAAGTGCCTAGTGGCCTTGAATAATTCAGTGCTAAATACATGCAGAATCTTTTAGTATGAAGTAGAAAGATTAGAAAGAAGAGTAAAAAATAACATTTGGGGAAGAAACTTGAGTTAAGATTTTTGCAGGTTTTTGACAAGTTGACCTATACTGTTTGCATCCTTTTCCTCACAGAAAGAGGAGAGGGGGAGAGAGAGCGGCAACCCCTGGAGAGCCAAGGAGGACGGAACAGGAGAGAGAAAGACAGACGGGAAGGAAACATTAATAGGTGTGTGTATGTGTTTATGTGTGAACTATGGAAGAATTAGATTCATAGAACTGGATTGGTAAAGGTGAGGCACTATGTGCTTGCATATGCCAGCTAGTTGCTCACTAGAGTATATAGAGTATATGGTATAGAGTATATGGTATAGAGTATATGGTCTCAATCGCTAGATTTAAGCCATCTGCAGTTTATCATGATGTAAATTTTTTTAATCATGGTCTCGTTGATTTTAAAATCGGCGTTTAGGGCATGGTTATGGCGTTCGGTTGTACGACAAGACACTCAAAGCAGTTGGCATTTAACTTTTTTCCGGTAAGTAACGTTACACTTTGTTTTACATTTATGTTTTAATACTGTTTTTCGTTAGCATCCCAATTAATATCTCTTAGCTAGCTAGATTACTCCTCCCTCTAGTCTAAAATCGTCACATCCGCAACCAAGATGTCGCCGCTCGTAACGGCAATTTCGATGACCCAAATCAGATCTTAACAAACCAATGGGTGACGTCACACATGGCTCCATCCAGTAATTATACAATCTATGGGTGTTACCAGCAAATAATAACAAAAAATTCAAAAACATGATTGTGTGGGTGGGGTTGGGGGCCCTACAAGACATTGTACCCAGGGGCCTCTGAATTCTTAATCCGGGCAAGGTAAGGATGGTCATTTTCACAAGGGCATGTTAGGCAGGGAGAGTGAAGGAGGCTTTGTTATGGAATAAGAAGCCAATTCTAGAATTTATTTTGGATTGGAGATGGTTAATGTGTGTCTGGAAGAAGAGTGAAAAGTCTAACCAGAACCCTAGGTATTTGTAGTTAACTACATATTCTAGTTCCCACCCGTCTAGAGTGGTGATGCTTGTTAGCTAGGCAGGTGCAGAGTGAGATTGGTTGAAAATTATGCATTGTGCTTTTCAACATAGTGAGTCTGTTACTTACCGCAAATCTTTTTAATGCGGAAGTAGCCAGCTAGATCTTTGCAATTGAATGGTACACATAAAAATGGCTGCCACCCTGACCATTCTGCTACATGGATTTGAATTGGAATGGCCGTTCTATTTCTATGGCTTAAACAAAAGAAATTGTAGCCTATGGAGTTCCAATAGTAGCCTACAGAATTTCAGTTACAATTGTGTCAACAGTTAAAACATCAAAGTCCCATTGTTCCTCCAATTACAGTGATTTGCCATTTCAAAGCTGTGAATCTCTACTTTCATAAAATGTAAAATAAATTAATAAGTTACTTTGCTAACCGCAAGCCCAGATTTAGGTTGCGGGTCACAATTAGCATAGCAGGATTTGGGATAGATAATCCCAATGATCTACCTTGTCATGTCATTCTCCAGTGACTACAGTGTGCAGATCAGACCCTGTAAATTCAATTGTGGAAGTATAGTTAGTGAGTGTAATCTTCCTGTGCATAACCTAACTAAAGGATACCAAGGTGTCTTGAAGTAGTCTTACCAGGGGTCATTTTGGAGTAACAGATTGGCTATATCAAGGACATTTTTCTATATTCTGACCTTGTTCAACATGATTTATTTCAAACATTCCTCAAACTCCCCTGAGCTTGTGGTCTCCCTGACCTTCGATAGACTTGAATGGGACTAACTATTTGGTGTGCTTTGAAAATCTTAATCTGGGGACACATTTAGCTTGTGGATCTGACTTCTGTTTTAATTCCCAAGGGCTTTTGTCTGTACCAATGACACTCACTTTGACTACTTTGCCCTGGAATGCGGGACCAGGCAGGGTTGCCCACTGTCCCACTTTCTATTCACCATTGCTATTGAGCCAGTTTCGATAGCCTAGCAGGCCTCTGTCTCTTTTTTAGGGTATATTGCAGGAAGGGATTGAGCGTAGGTTATCAATATATGCTGATGACCTGCTTCTCTATGTAAGTAATCCTTCAACTTCCTTATCCTCCATTCTCTCCATTTTAGAGAACTTTGGTTCTTTTTCTGGTTACAAACTTAATATCCGAGAGAGTGAGAGCTCCTCAATCAATGCAGCAGTGTTGCAGCTTCAGCAGATAGACTTGCCCTTTCAGCTAAACCACTCTTGCTTCAAGTATCTTGGTGTGGATGTGACTCGCTCATTATCTGCACTCTTCTCTGTCAACTTTGCCCCTCCTCTCACTCAGATGAAGGCTGATTTTCAGAAATGGGAAAGGTACCTGTCACTTATAGCAAAGACTAATGTTGTAAAAGTTGAAAAATTTCCTTACCTTTTTCAGGCTATCCCGTTGTTGTTGCCCAATGTTTTTCAAGTCAATTAATCAGGCTGTTCATTAATTTGGGGAGGAAAGGTACCCAGACTCAGTAGTTTTTTACTCCAGAAATGCAAATTCAGTGGAGGGCTTGCACTCTTATGACTAGACAGAAAGCAGTGATCTCTCAGGTCTACTCATGTGTTATGGGTTTCGACAAACACTCCACCAACAAAACACAATCTGCCTGGGAACAGGAAATGGGTGTTGAATTCACTAAGGAGTGGTGGGCAGGGTTAGCTCAACACCATCTTGTGCCCGTCTAGGGCTTATACAGTTTAAAACGTGCAATATGTAATTTTGGCCGCCAGGGGGCTCTCAATCAAAACAATAGCAAAAGATGTACTTGGATGACGTTGGGAGGTTGCGTGGGATCATGAGTTTTGTTATCGTCGTCAATGACAACCTTCCAATCTAGCATCTCCGGCAGAAAAAATGTTCACTGACAAAGTAATATATTGTTAAAAAATTATAACTTTATTCACGTTATGTTTGGCAGCTCCCTAGATCTTATAACAACTAGAGCAGTCACAGGTTTAATGACGCCATTTACGGGCGACAAAATGAAATGTCCCGTGTCTTCGAATTATATTCCAAATTTCTCTGGATTTGAAAGTTAATGGAAAAATTTAGGATAATGTAAGTACACAACTAAGAAATATATATAATATATGTATAGTGATCTTTGCTTTTAATGCAAAGTATGTATTTTGTTATTGTTTTGATTGATATTACATATTGTACCTTTAAGGTGGTTCATAGAGTTCACTTCTTCAAGTTCTATCCTGAGAGATTACTAGGAATCTATCTTCCAGGTCTTATCTAAAGTACTTCAAAATGTGCCTGCTCACTTGTCCCCTGATAGCAGTTTTTGGGGTTCCCCGTGGACTTACTTTCATTTGACCCCAAAACATGCAACCACTGTGGCTTTCATTACACTATTGACTCGACACAGAACTTTCCTTGAATGGAAGTCTTCCCAGCCCCCGTCTGTTTTATCAATGGCTCAGAGATGTTATGTTCTTCCTACAGCTGGAAAAAATTAAGTACTCTCTTCAGGGTTGCACCAAAAAATGTTTGAACAGGTGGCAACCATTTTTTTCTTCATATTTTTGTGTCCAGATGTTAACCTAGTTTATTTTTATTTATGTGCTTGTCTGTGTTGGTCTTGTGCTCTTCTGTGTGTTTTTATGTTTTCATTTATTTGGGTTGAGGGAGGTCATATTTAGTGGGGAGGTGGATGGAGGTCACGTTTGTTGAGGGGTTCTTGTTTGGTGGTGGGGTTTGAGGGAGATCATGTTGGTTGAGGGGATGTTCTGTTTTGCGGTGTGAGGTACACGGGAGGATACAAATTATAAGGTGCATTTGTTTATTCATAGTTTTTTCAATTCATTTGTTAACCTTAATAACAAATATTACAAAGGAAAAAAACAAGCAGCAGGTTTACCTAACGACGTAGCCGGTGAGTGTACATGTTCTCTCCTAAGAGCAATCCCTTAAACTGTTAATAGGATGATTTTAAGGAGCCAAAAGGCAGCAAAAGACAGGGTCACAAACACAAATTGAATCAAACATGGTACTTCAGCACACAGCCCAGAGGTTATGCATTAGGCTTTGTACAAGGACAAACCATCCATAAATCGCAACATCGGTAAAATCAGTTAAAAAGAATGAAGTCCCTGGGTGATAACTGATAAGACATCTCCAGACTGACAGATAGGCTTCTAGAGAATCACCTATATATCCACAAGGTCCACCTGCCACCACCAGTGAAATTCCATTCCGTCATGCTAAGATAAGAAAAAAGTGATATCAGATAATGATCTGTGTCAACACAAACTAAATTAAAAATGTGGAGACTTAAGGTGTGATACTATCTCGACCAACATAATGCAATTTATTCAGCTAACATTACAGGTTTAACTTCAAGAGTTTATGGATAAGAGAGAAAAGTAGATGTTGATTGATAGTTGAGGGTAAAAGCAAACATTCACAAGGACAATAACTCTTCCTACAGGTTAATGCTGACTGATGAAGGTAGTTGGGCTTACACACAGTTTGGACTGAGAAGTACCTCAACAAAACATACAGTTGTGCTAAAAAATTGCATACCCCTGGAGAATTGGTAATGGATGTACCATTTTAAAAGAAAACATGAGTGAGCAGGCAAAACATTTTTTTTTAGATGTCATGGGATTCATATTCAACTGTAGGTCATAACAGAATGGCAAAATCATAAAAAAAAACATGGCAACACAGAAAATATTGAAATGACGCCTCTTCAAAAGTCTGAATAACCTCAGTTCTCAATACGTGTACTGCCTCCTTTAGCATCAATGACAGTGTGCAGTCATTTGTGACTATGTTGCCTATGAGGCCCCCGAATTCTTGCAGGTGCTATAGCTGCCCATTTGTCTTGTTATAATGCCTCCAGGTCACGCAACTTCTCTGGTCGTTGCAGAACCGCATGTTTGAGATCTCTCCAAAGTGGCTCAATGACATTAAAGGAGTGTTCCACAGTAAATCAGTTTCATAGTATACCATTTACAAACGTTACCATAGATGATTTATGTCATATACACGTCTGTTCTTTTTCAATATATCAGAGAAAAGCCGATAGTATATTTCAGTTCCTTTCGCATCCACTGGGGGGCTTCTGTATCAGTCTAAACTTGAGTTACCACAACTCCCAGAATT
>JACXGM010029132.1:0-13781 GCA_016801145.1 Umbra pygmaea
CACATATGTGGCCCAGAGGTATTTGGGCCAAATACTTTGGTCAGTAACTGGCCCACATGTTGTTTGCCGCATTAAAGCCAGTGCCACCTCTGCCACACCTGGGCCATGTTCGGTTCACATGCCGTATGCCAGTGCCGACTGAATGCCACCTGTGCCAGCTTAACGCCAGATGTGGGCCAACTATGTCTGCTACCTGGGTTGTACATGGTGCCCCATGTACTTTTGGCTTCTATATGAGCATATACAATTGCTTAGTCATGTCGTAGCTGGTTTTAAATCTACCATCGACGGTTACGATTTTATGGCTTATACTCGAATTGTAAATGGAGAAAATGTATTGCATTCTTACTTCCGGAGTCGGGTGTGGGCAGTCCCGCCCATCCTCCTTTTGAGTGGGAAAAAAACAAAAAAACAAAACAAAAAGAAAATCCACGGCTGGCATGGGATCTAGCAAAGGTTGGCAAGCATGGGGATGGGATGTGTGATACCTGCAAACAGCAGCAGACACTGTTAGAGTGTCTGCAATTTGTGAAGGAAAGAGGGAAGTTGTGTGCTGCTCTGGGTCAATTGGGGATTCAGAATGTGTCATTAAAAGCCTTACTGAATCCCCTGGAGTTACAGGGCGAGGTAGTGGGATCCGTTATGGAGTTCGCCGCTTCAACAGGACTGTTCAAATGAATAATGTGTAACTCGACCTGTGGGAGGCAGCAATATGCCGTGAGGCATCTAGCCTGCCGTAAAGCCAGAAGAAGAAGAAAATCCACGAAAAGCGGAACACAGGCTGAATCCCAATATGCATACTACATACTAAAAGTATGTACTACGCAGGTGGTGGTAAAGTACGTACTATTAAGTATATAGTAAACGAGTATGCTAGCATGGGGGATATACTAACGCGTCTTAACGTTGCGTCTAAAATTAGACCACTTCCACGAGCGATGAAGCCCGCGAAGCTTGAACATTGAACGTTTGGCACAACCTGTTCGCATTTCATTTAAAATGTATATAATATTAGTATAATAACCAAAAACATGTTTATTATTACCGAACTTTTGGATACTTACATTTAAACACAGCCAAAGAAGAATTTCGGCTTCGGGAAAACCCCTCCTATTCTGTGTCGCAAAGGATTGTGGGCTATATCAGCCCAAAAAGCATGCAGGGTTGCATACTTCGAAAATCCTCCGGAAATAGTAGACCATCCGGGGACTGCTGACATACTATATTTGCGTACTATGGTTTGGGACATACTAATCGTAGTCTGGCATACTATTTAGTATGCATACTTTGCGTATTGAGACACAGGCACAGTCTTGTACATTTAGATTTTAGATTTTCCGTTCGATTTTCACTCGAAATTATATGTTGTATGCTTATGATTCGCGTCGTAGCTGGTTAGCCTAAGGCATTGTCTAAAACTCTTTATATACAGATTTTTCCAGATGTCTATGGGAGAAATGAATGGGAAATTTACTTCCGGAACCGGAGGATGGGCGTGAGTGTTGAGGTCTATAGTATATCAATGGCAACCAGATCATCAAGAGAGTCCAATAAATGTTATTTCGTCTTAAATAATTGACTTGTTTTGTGCTCTACATAGTCCTGTACATATGTATTTACAGCCATGTTCTTAATTGAAACGTTTTTAAAAATCGTAGCGCTACACTAAAGTCTAGTGACGACACTATAAAAGCTTGTTGCGGTGCTTGCGTCACGCCCTTATCCCTCCTACCAGTTCCTATGTCCACTTGACCAGTGCGAATGCAAAGAGCAAAACCGGTTTTGGGGGAGAGTAGTTAGTAGAACTGTTTAGAAGTGGACTGTTCCTATAACTACGTTCCTGTAACTACTTGGTCGGAAAGCGGCTAATAGCCGCTTTCCGACCTCAGGGATTTTTGCAGTTCCTAGAACATAACATTCCTATAACCCTTTTTTTCTTGCTTTCCGATAGAAGAAATTGCGGGATTATTTAGTTCCTCGCAACACCGTTCCTATAACCTTTTTAGCTCCTACTCCAGAGCAGGGTCTTTCCATTTTCCCTTTTCCTAGGTCCAGGTTGATTGGTCCAACTTATAAATTACACCGGTTGCTTCGTTTGTCTGTTGCATATAATGCTACATATTATGCTGGAGCCTTCGTCTTTTGTGTTTCTGTGTTAAGTAGCTACTCAATTTCTATGAATTCAGTCTAGTTTTTAAACGCCGCGGTTCGAACTCCGTTATTAGGACATTATCATCACAACATTATTTTTATAAAATTGTAAAATTTTCAGCCTCGTAATCTGAAAGAACAGCAAGCCGCGGTAGGAACCCAGCACTACTTGGGCTGAAAACAACCAGATCATCCGCATACATAAGATGACTTACACACTTATCTCCAATTAGGCTATACACCCAGTGTTACAAACATTAAACTGTGAAATGGTGTATGTAGCGCTACACTAAAGTCTAGTGACGTCGCTATAAAAGCTTGTTGCGGTGCTTGCGTCACGCCCTTATCCCTCCTACCAGTTCCTATGGCCACTTGACCAGTGCGAATGCAAAGAGCAAAACCGGTTTTGGGGGAGAGTAGTTCCTATAACTACGTTCCTGTAACTACTTGGTCGGAAAGCGGCTATTGCTGATTTGCTCAACAGTCCCGCATTTCTCTGACTAGCCTTGAATGGACACCATGCATGTCTACAGTTTTAACTAAACTCCATTAGCAGTGGATATCTTGAAAGTTTGTAATCAACACTTGTCGCCTCTGGTGAAGTAGCAGCCAGCTAGCTAGCGATGATGTACACTGTACAGTATGATAACGTAACTGTAACCAAGTGGTGTCTCATTTCATAGGGGTCTGTTTTCATCCTCATCCCTATCCCTTACGACTCAGTTTCGAGGGACATGGGCTAGGGGTAAGATGAAGGGGTAGGGGAAGGGGTTAGACAGAGAAATGGGATTCACCCCAAGACATGTTGTTAAACACATAGTAAAGTGAGAAGCATTTTGTCCTGTGCGTTTACTAAGACATAAGTGCTCAGAGTCTTCATTATTTTTTCTTGCTGGTCTTATAGCCTACTTAAAAACATACAAAAAAGCATCTCTCTATATATTGCGTGCTCTCCCTATTCTGCTATGTCGTGCACTTTTGTATTTTGGGTATGCTAATAAATAGTATTTTGTTTGGCTATGTAGCCTATTACCTGGCCTGTGTAAATATGTACATACAGCCTATATTATTATGTAGGCTACAAATTACACTTGGATGCATTTAAACAAACTAAACTTGACATGCGAATCTTCAGAAATGTATGTCTGATTTCTCCTTCTGTGGAGGCTTTGAGGACTCAGAATTCTCCACAACATACATAAACAATGACAACATCATCAATGAATAATGACAGCATTATTTGGATCAATTTCATTATTTATCCCAATACATCAAACCGAAAAGGAAAGATAAGTTGGCTAACTCAAGCAAGCCGTCTGTAATGATAATTTAAAGTACGAATGCAAGGGCTGAAATGGAGATTGCAAAAAAGTCGAAACAATATTTTGAGTTTATTCTTAAAATATTATTTCAACTTTTTTCTCGAAATAATATTTTAAGTTTATTCTCGAAACAAAAACAAAAACTTTTGCTTGCAAAACATTATTTTTTCAATGAACTCTTGACACCATTCCTGTCGGCTTCCCCATTGATCAAAATGTCAAAACGTCATTGAGGGCTTGGAGGGCGTCAGCAAACAGGAAACACGCTTGATGTTTAGATCGGTCAGATTCTCAGATTGTTTGTGGCTTACAAGGATGATTATTATTTTTTGCATGAAGGTTAGGAGTGATAGACGGAACTGTCGGGAGTGTGTCGTGAAAGTGGTGGAGCGTGGCATAGGTCCGAAGAGTGGACGACAGCGAGTGTCAACTAGTGGAAGACGAGTGGTGTAGGCTGATAGAAAGTGGCTGGCGGACTTGCATGGCTGTATCGTGACTGGGGCTGGCATGTCTGGGAGTTCAGATGGGAGTAAAATGGAGGAAGGAGTGGAGGTAAGTCAGCAAGGGCAGTTTAAGATGGTGGGGGGGAGAAGAATAGGAAAAGGGGTTGAGTGGTGACAGACAAGGGGGACAAGGAATCGACGGCTTTTGGTAAGTTGAGTGGGGTGGGGAGAGGTATTGGATGGCAGGGCATTGAGGGGGAGCATAAAGTTATGGTGGTATTTACGGAACCCACTTGGAAGTTAATGAATTGGATAGAACTAACAAATGATGCTAGGTGTATGGCTGGAGGTAGAGTTTTGATATTTGCTAGGGATGGGCAGTAAGCTAATAAAGTGTTGAAGCTGACGGATCTGGGTGGGGGACATGTGAAGTGTTTTGTACAAAATAACGTTACATGGTTTAGGGGTGTGATTACCAGGGTGCCGGTGGAGGTTACCATGGAAGAATTTCAGAGGGAGGTGATGGGAGGGAAGGTGGTGGGCGCCAGGAGAATGAATAGGATGGATAGGGAAGGGGGAGAGGAAAGCTGCACGGTGTTCTTGGAGTTTGAGCACGATGTACAGAAGTACAGGGTTCAGAATAATATTAGCTATGCTGAAGCTACAAGAAGAGTGGGTGAGCAAAGAGGTGATTGGGGAGTGGAGATGGCTAGATGGGGGGTGGACGATGCAGGGGATAGGGAGGTGAGACAGGAGGGTGTGGTGAGAAAAACGTGTGAGCATATGTGTTGGTTGGGTCTGGACTCCCTGGTGGTGAACATGATGGATTTCTTGGCATGTATTAGCAGTATAGTGAATGTGGGTGCACAAGTTATTGGAAGTCGTCTCGCATAGAGGTGGTAATGCATGGATCCGTCAGAGGATGGGTACATGGTGGCCATAAAGGGATGGACATGGTCAGAAACAATGCTCAGGTAGGCCGTGGCATTTCAACAATGCCCAATTGGCACTAACGGGGCATTAAGTGTGCCAAGAAAACATCCCCCAAACAATTACACCACCACCACCAGCCTGCACAGTGGTAACAAGGCATGATGAATCCATGTTCTCATTCTGTTTACGCCAAATTCTGACTCTACCATCTGAATGTCTCAACAGAAATCGAGACTCATCAGACCAGGCAACATTTTTCCAGTCTTCAACTGTCCAATTTTGGTGTGCTCTTGCAAATACCTGCACCAGGCTGGGAAGACTGAATCTGCAATAGGTAAGCAGCTTGGTGTGAAGAAATCAACTGTGGGAGCAATTATTAGAAAATGGAAGACATACAAGACCACTGATACTCTCCCTCGATCCGGGGCTCCACGCAAGATCTCTCCCTGTGGGATCAAAAAGAACGGTGAGCAAAAATCACAGAACCACACGGGGGGGGACCTAGTGAATGACCTGGAGAGAGCTGGGACCAAAGTAACAAAGGCTACCATCAGTAATACACTACGCCGCCAGGGACTCAAATCCTGCAGTGCCAGACATGTCCCCCTGCTTAACCCAGTACATGTCCAGGTCCATCTGAGGTTTGCTAGAGAGCGTTTGGATGATCCAGAAGAGGATTGGAAGAATGTCATATGGTCAGATTAAACCAAAATTGAACTTTTTGGTAAAAACTCAACTCGTCCTGTTTGGAGGAGAAAGAATGCTGAGTTGCATCAAAAGAACACCATACCTACTGTGAAGCATGGGGGTGGAAACATCATGCTTTGGGCCTGTTTTTCTGCAAAGGGACCAGGACGACTGATCTGTGTAAAGGAAAGAATGAATGGGGTCATGTGTCGTGAGATTTTGAGTGAAAACCTTCCATCAGCAAGGGCATTGAAGATGAAACGTGGCTGGGTCTTTCAGCATGACAATGATCCCAAACACACCGCCCGGGCAACGAAGGAGTGGCTTTTTAAGAAGCAGTTCAAGGTCCTGGATTGGCCTAGCCAGTCACCAGATCTCAACCCCATAGAAAATCTTTGGAGGGAGTTGAAAGTCTGTGTTGCCCAGCGACAGCCCCAAAACATCACTGCTCTAGAGGAGATCTGCAAGGAGGAATGCCCCAAAATACCAGCAACATTGTGTGAAAACCTTGTGAAGACTTACAGAAAACGTTTGACTTCTGTCATTGCCAAGAAAGGGTATATAACAAAGTATTGAGATTATCTTTTGTTAGTTACCAAATACTTATTTTCCACCATAATGTACCAATAAA
Source organism: Umbra pygmaea (assembly GCA_016801145.1). Lineage (NCBI taxonomy): Eukaryota > Metazoa > Chordata > Actinopteri > Esociformes > Umbridae > Umbra > Umbra pygmaea. Next base: position 6,168 of record JACXGM010029132.1, read on the forward strand.
TTCATTAAAAATCCTACAATGTGATTATCTGGATTTTATTTTTTATTTTGCCTCTCATAGTTGAAGTGTACCTATGATGAAAATTACAGACCTCTCTCATCTTTTTAAGTGGGAGAACATGCACAATTGGTGGCTGACTAAATCTTTTTTTGCCCCACTGTACATGGCAATATTTTAGATTTCCATATGGGAAAAATTTTATAATGATTTTACCAAATATTTCATTGACATACATTTCATACCCTTACTTATCATCACACTGTAAACCATAGCTAAATGCAGATATGGATGTCAAATGTGGAAATGTATGTCACAAAAAATTGAAATCTATTGTATATTTTTACATATATGTACATACCGGTATATATGATGTTTCCACCATTTATGCCTATATAAGACGTAAGTTATATACATATATGGCCATATTAGATTTCCGATGGGTAAGCCGCTTCTTCTGGTGATATGTAACACTACAGGATATATTTCAATCCAGCGTACTGGATTCGTTTCAAGAAATACAAATTAATTCTATTGTTTATAACTCATGATTGTAACCTTTCCTTTTTGTAACTCTCCACAGCAGAGCTGAAAGATTGAGATATGTCCATTGATGCATATCTTGGGAAACCACTCTGCATATTATCCCACTTCATATTAAACAGGATGTTTTTATTAGCAAACAAAAACTGAAGGTGAATGCATTTCCTGGCCACAATCACAATTGAGATTACAGACACCAGACCTACCACAAGGAGTTTTGAGAGTGTGTCAAGGCGTGGTAACCCATGGCAAAAACCACCCATCCATCCTGGGCAGAGTTGAAAGGATTTTGCACCCCTGAATATTAGCTCTACAACCAGGTTGCAAGAACAGGGAAGATCCTCACAGAGACCGAAGGTGAGCACCAGAGATAGCTCTGAGCTAGAGTGAAGTCTCAAGTCTTTCAGCTAGAGTCAAGTCTCAAGTCTCTATTGGTTATAGTGAGTGTTGTATCACCTTCTACGTTCCATCCAGGCTGCTTAGAACACTACATAGCTATATACAAAAAATTCAAAGCATGTAATATATTATTATGACTCCTTTATCTATTAGAATACAGTATCAGCTTTGATTAGTTGATTACCTTGATGAGGCTATTTAATGTGACAAAAACACCAGGAATGCTTTACTTTAAAGTTAATAACTGTAATAACTGTGCCTTATAACATGGACATACAGTAAAGTTCAAAAAAAAAATTTAGGTACTAAAAAAGAAAGATCTTGCTTGTCTGTTGCTGAATCATAATAACAAACCGTGCCTCCTATTGGGCAGGCTCTGTGGGGCCATAAGAACAAATACTGAAAATGTTATACCTCATCGTGCCATAATTAACATCTTCCCAATTAGTGCAAACTGCAAAACATCACATTTTAGCAAAATGCAAAACACTACTGCTGCAAAACACAAGGTTTTGAGAGAAGAAATTGAAAAATGGTTATAGAAAGTTAACATAGACCAGGGGTATTCAACTATAACCCTACGGGGTTCAGGGAGCCTGCTGGTTTTCTGTTCTACCTCAACATTAATTGGAGTCAGCAGGTGTCCCAGGTGTAAATAAGTCCCAGATTGGAGGGGTGCAATGAAAAAGTGGAGTGGATCTGGCTTCGAGGTCCAGAGTTTAGTATGAGGGCCATAGACTGTTAAAATTAATGGACAAAGCATCCGGTTTAGTGAAGTGCTGCAATGGCGGAAGTGCCTTAAACCTGCATTCTATCTGAATTCCAGCAATACGTGCGGTTGCAAAAAGAGTGTTTCTGTAGAAGGCTATGAGAAAGTGACCCACTTCTCACTTGATTTATTACCTCAGTAAACATTTTCATAATGCATTTATGGTCTCAATCGCTATTTTTAAGTCTTCTACAATACAGAATGATGTTCATTTTTTATTATGGACTTGTTGATTTTAAAATTGGCGATAAAGCAGGTGGTGTTTTAGGGCGTGGCTATGATGTGATGGTTTGCGGCCTGTCAATCATGACAGAGGTTTACCAAGATTGTTGCGTCCATACCCACGAATTAGGATGGAGTACTTAACAGAGAAACACAGAAGATGAAGGCTCCAGCGTAATATGATGGAAGAAGATAGAAGAACAGAGCTCAACAAGCAAACGAAGCGACAGGCGTGATTTATAAATTGGACCAATCAACGTAGACCTAGGAAAAGGGAGAATTTAAAGACCCTGCTCTGAAGTAGGAGATGAAAGATTTATAGGAACTGTGGTCCAAGGATCTTAATAATCCCCAAATTGGTCCAGTCGGAATACGAGAAAAAAAGGATTATAGGAACATTGTGTTCTAGGAACTGCAAAAATACCTTCCGTCGGAAAGCGGCTATTGAGGCCAGATGTATAACTAGTTTGGTACCCATTACATCAACAAATAGTGTTAGCCTACAAAATTAGCAGTCTGGTGGTTTGGGTGGCCTGGGATGGAGTTATATTCCCTGCCTGAATTATTTTTCTACTAGCACTAGGCCCTCTGTGGAACCGGTTTGACACCCCTGTGTTAGAAATCAATGAACTTTACTGAACATGTCAATGAGCCTACCAACAATCGTGGCCAGGGACGGACTGGCCATCGGGAGGATCGGGAGTTTTCCAGAACGGCTGGTCCATTCCGGGCTGTCACATTTTACTGTCGTATTGAAACAATACTGGACGTATTAAAACAAGTGACAGTAGGCTGAAATGGACTGGCTGTTGCATCCACAAAACTGCGCTCCTGGCCTTCAAATCGAGAGAGATTTCCTCTATATTCAGATGAGGAGAAACCCAGAGTGAATGATTGACGAACACGGCGAGCGACAGATATAGCGCGCCCCCCCCCCCCCCCTGCTGGCCGCTACATCGAAAGTCGAATTTTTGTCCCAGTCCATCCCTGATCGTGGCCATACTTTAAACTTAGTGATTACATAGGCGATAAACATAGAAAAATCCTTGTTGAAGTAGACCATTGCTGTATATTTTCACTGCATTGACCTACAACATTCTTTTAATTTCATTAACTGAGATTTAGTCGTATACTGTAAATGACATCCCACTGGCAGTCCTTGTAACATACACTGTCCAGAAAGTTGACAGGAGGTAGATGCAAAGGGGAAAATAAAAATGTACATCAGTCGAAAACACTAAGACCAAATAAAAAGGACTATTATGAGTCAAAATTGTTCAAGCATTCACAGAACACCCAGACAAATATACACTTCTATTAACAATGAGTGACAGCTACCTCAACACACACAGAAACTTAATACAGGAACTAATGACGTGAAAGAGCAGAGTCCATTTTTCTGTGACCCTTGGAGAAGCCAAAATATCAACAAAGTGCCAGGTGCACTTAAACCCCCTTAGACCTTAAAGAGTTCATTATATTTGAATGACTTTCCATATGCACTGTTGTTTTGATTCGCAGGAGTCAGAGAGTAGACTAAATTATATTGAAACAAACAGTAGTGATTCAATTCTGAAAAGTCAAACAAAGAAATGGTGTTAGAAAACTAAACATTTATTTTCTATAGGTAATTGTTTAGGGGTGGAGGAATTGAATGAAATTACATTTCTTATTTTTTTATGCATTGCTATCTTATGCCGACCTTCGCTTGGTTTTGAAAACTCAATGTGACCCTCAAGCAAAAACTTTGCCCACCTCTGCCATAGACCATGGAGTTATGCTTGATAGACTGCCAAATTGGTTTGGCCTCTCAGGCTAAGTGATGAATTGGTTCAGGATTTACCTGACTGGTTGATACTTCTCTTTTGCTTTTCATGGAAAAAAGGTATATTACCTCGGGTCCCTAAAGGTTAGATTTTATGGCCTATACTGTTCAATTTGTATATGTTACCACTTGGTAGCATTATTAGAAAACATTATATTGTTTTTAACAGCTATGCAGATAGCTATGTTTTTTCCAATAACTGCCTCAACTGGTTCACCAACTACTTCTCTGACAGGGTTCAACATGTCAAATCTGAGGGTCTGTTGTCTGGACCTATGGATGTCTCTATGGGGGTGCCACAGGGTTCGATTCTTGGTCCGACACTTTTCTCTGTGTATATCAGTGATGTTCCTCGTGCCTCCGGTGACTCCCAGATTCACCTCTATGCAGATGACACCATTCTATTCACATCCGGCCCTTCATTGGACTCTGTATTAACTAACCTCCAAAAGAGCTTTGCAGTTACATTTTTGGAGAGGTGCGCGTCACTCGACGGCGGAGGGTACGGCGGAGGGTCCGCGTTGACTAAGTGAGGTCTACGTGGGTACACCGTCGATTTGACGGAGAAGCATAAAACAGGCTTTAGACTCCATTCAACATGCCTTCTATAACCTCCACCTGCCCTTAATTCCCACCAAAACTAAATGCACGCTTTTCAACCGCACACTTCCCATACCCGCCAACCTGACTAGCTTCTCCACTCTGGATGGGTCCAAACTGGAATATGTGGACACCTACAAATACCTAGGTGTCTGGTTAGATTGTTCACTCTCATTCCAGCATCACATTAACACACTCCAATCTAAAATAAAATCTAGAATTGGCTTCTTATTCAGAAACAAGGCCTCCTTCACCTATGCTGCCAAAAAGACCCTGGTAAAAATGACCATCCTTCCAATCCTTGATTTCGGGGATGTCATTTACAGAACTGCCTCCTCCTCCCTACTTAAAAAGCTAGACGTAGTCTATAATAGTGCTATTCGATTTGTTACCAATGCCCCATTTAACACCCACCACTGTGACCTATATGCATTAGTTGACTGGCCCTCATTACACACTCGGCGCCTGACCCACTGGTATCACCTAATTTACAAATCAATCCTAAGAACCCCCCCCTACCTGAACTCACTCCTCACCATTGCCTCACCCTCCCGTAATCTGCGCTCATCCAGGTACATCTCCTTGATCACTCCTAAAGCCCACGCCTCTCTTGGCCGAAATTCATTCCAGTTCGCCGCAGCTAATGACTGGAACGAGCTACAGAAGACTCTGAAACTTGTGACCACTGTCCCCCTCACTTCCTTTAAATCACAATTATCAGAGCTTCTGCCTAACCACTGCACCTGCTGACCCCCCCTCACATGTGCACTACCTTTCCCTATCTGATCCATTACCTTAGCATTTTGCCAAATAAGCACCTTTGGATATACTGAATTGAACAGTATTATATTTTTTGAATATATTATTCACCAACTGTTATTTGCACTGTTACCATTTGCACAGTCATACTAGTGTTAACTTATTCATTGTATTTGCCTGCCACTCTGTATAATTATTCAATCTACCTCTGAATCTCTGATTTCTTTGCACTAATTGTACATGTACTTACATCTACCTCATTCAATTTTGACTGTATTTTTTATCTTTATTCCTTACTCTACCCTTTGTGTAATTCTTGTGTATTTGTATTCGTGTGTAACACTGTCTGTACTTGCACCTTTTTTGCTTTATCTTGGCCAGGTCGCCGTTTTAAATGAGAAATTGTTCTCAACGTGCCCACCTGGTTAAATAAAGGTTAAATAAAAAAAATAAAAAAACACACAATTGTATATCTTTGCATCTCCAGATGATGTCAGCCCCATTGACACTTCGGTCGAATCCATCTCTGATATAAACACATGGATGATGTTTCTAAAAATAAACAAGGATAAAACTAAGGTTTTGATCATTGGTGCCAAGGCTCAAAGAGAGAAACAAACAACTAGAGATGGGTAAGAGTAAGAGTTCTTTCCTGGGCTTGGCTGAGTTTACAATTTTTGGAAAGTTCCTCATTAAGAGACTAAAATTACAAGGTAAAAGATATTCATATACCACTGATCTATCTAATGAAAACAAAGAGTAACAAATGATTAGTTATGGTCAATGCATAGTAATTAACTCCTCTTACCAGGTGTGTCAGGTTGTAACTGCAAAACTCCCAAAACAGGTGAACCCAGCAGAGTACTCTTACTTTACCCACCTCTACTAATTACACTTTCAAACCCATTAGACATAGATTCATCAGCCCAAGTTACAAAATTGGTAATTTCTATATGAATTTTCTTTCTTGATTTTTTATATGTAAATTGGTCTCTTATGTTTTGTCTTGGCTACAGTTTTCATTGTTTATGTGTAATTTGTCATGAACTTGAATTTTAATTGTTCAGCACTTTTAAATATATTTTACTTTTATGAACTGTGCTCTATAAATAAAGTTTGATGATTGGTCTCTTTGGTCACCCCAAAAGCCTATACTTCATTTGGCCGCCACTCCTTCCACTTCTCACCTGCTAATGACTGGAACGAACTACAAAATCAGAGCTACTGTCCAACACCTCTATGTACTGACTCCTTCATTCACACCGTCTTTGCCCATTACGCCCCAGTATCTTTGTCAGTGTCTTTTTATCTTGCACATATTCATCTGCACAATCGGTAATTCCTTGTACATTATTTCCACACTATCATTTGCACAGTTATGCTCAAGTGTTTCCTATTCCATTGTTACTGCCCTGCGACTTTGCATACAAACTGATCTACGTCTCTAATTTAGATATAATTTGCACAAACTAAACATATACTTCCTACTATATACTCTGAGTATCTGCAATCTTTATTTTGTATTTTTGTGTATTTCATGTGTAACTTTGTCATCTTGCTTTATCTCGGCCAGGTCACAAATGAGAATCTGTTCCTAATCGACCCACCTGGTTAAATAAAATTGAAATCTAATTAAAGATAAAAGACAGAACTCATCAAATATATTTTTATGGACCCCGCTTTGTCCACAAGGGCACAGTCATTCTGTAAAAGGAAAGGGCCCTCCCCACACAGCTGCCACAAAGTTGGAAGCACCCAATTGTCTAAAATGTATTTGTATTCTGTAGTATTAAAATGACTCTTCACTGGAACTAAGGGGCCAAACCCTGAAAAACAGCCTCAGACCGTTATCCCTGCACCAATTTTATGGGTGTCCATATACCTTTGGTTATATAGTGAACATACAGATGTGGCCGAAAGTATTGGTACCATTCTACTTGAAAATAAAACTCACAATTTCCTCTAAACTAAGTAGAAATTGCCTAAAGTATTTGGAATCCAACATTTGTTATTTCACATTCAATAGAACAGAAACTTTGCTTTTGATTTATGAAGTAACATATTAGTACTTTGATTAGTAAAATAAAGGAAAGGGCCAGGCAAATATATTGTGACCCTTAACCTAATATTTCGTTGCACAGCCTTTGGAGACAATAACTGCAATAAAGTGCCGTCTGTAGCTCTTAATGGCCCTCATTTATCAAACGTGCGTAGAAACCAGTGTAGATCTGAGCGCAGAAATGATCTTATGACGAGACCCACGTGTGATTTACAAAACATTCGTATCACTTCAATTCCAGTGTTCCTCTCCGGGAACCATCACCTTATCGTGGTGGAGAGGTTTGTGTGTCCCAATGAACCTGAGGGCTGTGTTGTCTGGAGTTTTGTGCTCCTGGTAGGGTCTCCCATGGCAAATTGGTCTCAGGTGAGGGGCCAGACAAAGAGTGGTTCAAAAACACTCCAATGAACAAGCGAGGAAGAGGAAGAGAGACCCTGCCCG
>JACXGM010029134.1:0-13780 GCA_016801145.1 Umbra pygmaea
AGACAATGTCTATGTAACTGTATAGAGCCTGTGTTAGTAACTGATCTTGATACAGTATTATAGACAATGTCTATGTAACGGTGTGTTCAGCATTTCATCAACATCTTTGAATAGTTTCACTGCAAAGTATTCCCTGCAAAAAACACACTCAAGATGCAAAATTCTACATTACAACCATCAGAATCGGAATGTTGCATTAACACAACGGTACTCAAATCTTTCCTGGGAATACCAATCTGTCTCAAAATTTTCTTTTTATCCCAAAGTAGCTCACATGAATCAAGCAGCCAGTCAGTTGACAAGTTGATTGAGTTTCCCTAGATCTGGTTTACATCTAATAACGGGAACATCTAGAGGTACCCAGGAGAGTTTTGAGAATCACTGCATTAAGGTATTCAAGCAGGTCCTACAATGTCCATTTCCCTTCTGTAAAGTATTAGGGCTGCAACGATTAGTCAACATAATCGATGATGATTTAAATAAAAATTGTCGATGCGTCGTTCACGTGATGTTCTTAAGGCTGGAGATCTCTTAGCACTTTTCCCATTAACAACTTTTCTAATAATTCATTTGTAACTGCAATGCACTACAGGAAGTGCTGGGGGCAGTATGGCTTACATTGTCTGCCATAACCTCCTTTTTTTGTCTGCCATAACTGCATGTAAGACTATTCATCAAGAAGACGTATGAACATGGAGCCACGGAGTGAAAGACCAGAACTTTCAGCAGTATGAAAGCATTTCAGCAAAATCAAACCAGCGAAACCAGATGTCCAGATTTGACCAAGACAGCCCCGATTTTGAGTTGCGTGTCCCGAGTCCCGACAAAAGCCTGTCGGGATGATAAAATGTCCCGGTTTACACCAACCACTATGAAATTGTCTCGATTGTCCGCGATTACATAGCCGATGTGGTCTTATTATAGCCCGATTATTAACTAAACCCATAAAGAAAGACTAATAAAATTAAATTAATTCAACATCAATGAGATGCAGCTGTTTGACGAGACCTCATCAGTAAGGGCGTACGCAACTGGGATGGTCGCTCAGTGGAACGCCAACGGCAAGTCAGCGGACGAGCGCTGGGTGGAAATGTTCAAAAAAGCAGCAGATCTTACATTTCAAAAGCAGCAGATCTTTTCGCTCATGAACAACACATGGACTGACGAGAGGAACGGCATGTCCATTCCCACCTTAAAGGCGCTACTCGTCACATGGGCCAATTTTGCTGCCACCTGTGCACAATTTCAAATTCTTGAGCAAATTCACTCCTCTAACAAATATACAGAATGAATCTTTCCAATAGGGAAGCTATTTGCTCTTTCAAATTAGATTACATTTGTGTGTGTGATGTTGGTTTGAATAACAATGGTAACACTACGGTAAGGGTACATGAAATATCATGAGTTCATGCTTGAATTAATTGATGTATGTATTAGTATGCATTACGTAATTAATGATTTATGTATTACTGCATTCCTTAATATCCCATGAATCATCAGGAATTGACCTGTTCATAGTCTGTCATTCGTGACCTCATATATGAACAACACAACTAAAGCATTAGGTACGTGGGCACATCATTATGAATTATGATTAGTTAAGCATGATCATGATTATTTATTTTTCTGCAAAAAAATGTGGTCATCACTGCAAATTCTGATTTGAATACAACTTCTGCATAATTATGTACCCACCAACATGTAGTTGATGTGTTGTTCATGCATGAGGTCATGAATGAGAGGCTATGAACTCATATCAATTCCTGATGATTCATAAGATATAAAGGAATTAAATAATGCACAAAGCATGAATTAATTCATGTACCCTTACCGTAAAGTGTTACCATTATTTTTGTTCAAGCCAGGCCAGTGTCACACCCAGCCATGGAGGCGTTGGGATTTGCCCTTCTTTTTTACTTTCAGTTGTGTATAGGTTTTGTTAGTTTTTTCATACTGGTGTGACAGGGTGTGACAGCCAGGCAATGAAAAATACCTTTTTGCTAAGTTTTTCACAAGTTCAGTGGGTGCATTTCCCAAAGAAATGCTTTAATTCTGAAAAAATAAAGTTGGTCCCACACGAAACTCACTGAATGTCTTTTAATATTATTTCTTAGATACAGTGGGGAAAAGAAATATTTGATAGATGGCTAATTTTGCAGGTTTTCCTACTTACAAAGCATATAAAGGTCTGCAATTTTTATCATAGGTACACTTCAACTGTGAGTGACGGATTCCAAAACAAAAATCCTGAAAATCACATTGTATGAATTTTAAATAATGAATTTGCATTTTATTGCATGACAAGTATTTGATACATTAGAAAAACAGAACTCAATATTTGGTACAGAAACAGATAATTTCAATTACTCCAGATCCTTCAGGTTTTGGGGCTGGCGGTGGGCAATACGGACTTTCAGCTCCCTCCAAAGATTTTCTATTGGGTTCAGGTCTGGAGACTGGCTAGGCCACTCCAGGACCTTGGGATTCTTCTTAGGGAGCCACTTCTTAGTTGCCCTGGCTATGGGTTTCGGGTCGTTGTCATGCTGGAAGACCCAGCCATGACCCATCTTCAATGCTCTTACTGAGGGAAGGAGGTTGTTGGCCAAGATCTTGTGATACATGGCCCCATCCATCCTCCCCTCAATATGGTGCAATCGTCCTGTTCACTTTGCAGAAAAGCATCACCAAAGAATGATGTTTCCACCTCCATGCTTCACGGTTGGGATGGTGTTCTTGGGGTTGTACTCATCCTTCTTCTTCCTCCAAACACGGCAAGTGGAGTTTAGACCATTAAGCTCTACTTTTGTTTTATCAGACCACATGACCTTCTCCCATTCCTCCTCTGGATCATCCAGATTGTCATTGGCAAACTTCAGACGGGCCTGGACATGCGCTGGCTTGAGCAGGGGGACCTTGTGTTTGCTGCATGATTTAAATCCATATAGTCGTAGTGTGTTACTAATGGTTTTCATTGAGACTGTGGTCCCAGCTCTCTTCAGGTCATTGACCAGGTACTGCCGTGTAGTTCTGGGCTGATCCCTCACCTTCCTCATGATCATTGATGCCCCACGAGGTGAGATCTTGCATGGAGCTCCAATCTCCAGAGGGAGATTGACCGCCATCTTAAACTTCTTCCATTTTTGAATAATTGCACCAGCAGCTGTTGCCTTCTCACCAAGCTGCTTGCCTATTGTCCTGTAGCCCATCCCAGCCTTGTGCAGGTCTATAATTTTGTCCCTGATGTCCTTATACAGCTCTCTGGTCTTGGCCATTGTGGAGATGTTGGAGTCTGTTTGATTGCGTGTGTGGACAGGTGTCTTTTATACAGGTAACAAGTTCAAACAGGTGCAGTTAATACAGGTAATAAGTGGAGAACAGGAGGACTTCTTAAAGTAAAACTAACAGGTCTGTGAGAGCTGGAATTCTTACTGGTTGTTAGGTGATCAAATACTTATGTCATGCAATAAAATGCAAGTTAATTATTTAAAAATCATACAATGTTATATTCTGGATTTTTGTTTCAGATTTTCTCTCAATTTTGAAGTGTACCTATGATGAAAATTACAGACCTCTACATGCTATTAAGTAGGAAAACCTGCGAAATCGGCAGTGTATCAAATACTAGTTCTCCTCACTGTATGTAAGCTACATACCAAGACAATTTGTGAATATTAACTGAAATACCCCAATATATTGTGAGCAGTAGGCCTATGTGTGGTGTTGGCAAAATGGTGTCTAATCTGTCTGTTTCTATGTCTGACCTGGGCTGGCACATGTTCACGTTAAAAAGTGTGTGCGTGCACGAGCACTACGTTCACGCGCAAAGTGTCCCGGTTTTTGTTCCGGGAATTCTGGCCACCCTAGTTCAGTGTAATGACTGAAAAGTAGAGTTGACATTTCACGACAGCACTATGGTAATGCATCAGCACCTTGAACGCAAGCACCCTGGAGCTGTGATGTCTATCTACTCTGGATAGGTCGGTGTTAGCCAACATTTAGTGCTTCAGCCAACTGGCTATAATGTTATTATCGTAATGTTTGTCAGTTTACCTGTCAGAAAACAATGTCTTGTGAATGGTGCTGGCGAGGAGAATGCTATTTCAGTTGTCTTAGCTAACGAGTTAAGTGCAATAGAAAATCAGTCAATTATAGGAGTAGCCTACCCTGACTCATCTTCTTCCCTTATCGTTCATTCTGAATAGTAAATCTCCTCCACTTAATGGCTACTGGTTAGTCTGTGTGTTGGAGTATATCAGTAATTAAGTTGTAAGATATTTAATTAGTTAAATGGTTTAATTAGAACAGCCAATACCTTATTTCATTTTTATTGTGATCACATGTATTAATGTTATAAATTCATTTGATTAAGCAATCAAGTTTAAGTTTCATATTCATACAGTATGTTTCATGGGTCATTATTTTCGATGGGAACTTATGTTAGGTCAGCAACTGGATATCTACGTGACATTCACAGGTGTGCAGACTTGAGCAGCTGAGGTAAAACAGGCACTGGAGTCCGGTACAGGAGCCCCGCCCACAGGAAGCAGAGTTGGAGGGTGTGACAAAAATAATCATCGCCTAATCGACTAATCGAAAACATTATCAACAGATTAGTTGACTATCAAAATAAAGATTAGTTGGAGCCCTATTATGTATTGCTTTGCAAGTCAGAATGCATTTTTTTAGGTTCCTCCTTGGAAATAATTATATTTGTAATGTCAAAGAAGTGATTTGATTCAGTCTAGTCTGATCACAAGTCAGTCGATTTTTTACTCTTTACTGTTTCTTAATATTATACAGTATCTGCCATGGCACAATATTTTCACTGTACAGTACTTTCATTTATATCTGTGTCTCCTGTACATGTGACAAATAAATTAATTTTTAACTTTCAATCCTCAAATAACAGACTTCAGTAAACTAAACACTTTTAATCATGAATAATGACAAAAATATCTGACAAAAAACTGTCTCTATAAACATCTGACTGATTATACCTGATTATACACAGTACTGTGCAAAAGTCTTTGGCATTCTAGGACTACATGTTTGAAAAATGTGTATGTTGTTAAAGAAAGTACACTGTATAGCTAAAAGTATGTGGACACCCGACCATCACACCCAAATGAGCTTGTTAAACATCACATTCCAAAACAATGGGCACTATGGGGAGTGCTTTCTTCTGGGAATGCTTTCCACAAGATTTTGGAGTGTGTCTTTTGACATTTGTGCCAATTCAACCAACAGAGGCACATTGACTTTACAGTACTTACAGAAAACTGTCAGTATTCAGGAAAAAAAAACATTTATTGAAAAAAGTCTACATTCTATAAAATTTAATTAAGAAAATGTATAAATGAGCAGCTAATTGTTCTCGTTGAAGTTCAACTGAGTAGTACTGAAGTAAAGGACAGACCCCCCACAACCTTCTGATTCAGATGATTTACAAAATAACCTGAACATAAATCACTCACTTAGGAATTCCAAAAAGCAGTAAAAGACAGAGATTTGAAAATGCCATAATGCTGTGTTATTCAACAGAAGGCATTTTTGAGTTAAAAGGTCCATTTGTATTATGTGGCTATTCATCTTACCCCATAGCAGTGCGAAGAGAAGAAGATGACCAGAGGCGAACATTGTTGACAACAAACCCATCGCTTTCCTCAGACTCCTATCATCTGATTAGGGTCCTTGCGGAATCCTGATTCACAGAGAAGACAGTGAAGTGTTAATCAATGATGATAAAATGTATATAAATGTCAAGCTTTGTCTATTTACTGAGCACATTGAAATTATTCCCAAAGCCAAAGATAAATATTGTGCTGCCTTCTGTAGCAATATTGGCAAAGACAAAGTACACAGAGTTTACGCTGTCTTCACTAATTTCGTAATTACAGAGACATCTTCGAACAGAGACAGATCACATTTGAGCCTTGTATTAAAACAATTACCGTATGTAATTTCTATACTTAAATATGTGAATTTGAAATACACACATACTGTCAATAAACACTTGATATTATAAAGGTATACTATCTAACGTGAATGGCCTAATTGGCACCAGACCTTTAACATACAGTAATGTTACTCTGCAAGACACTCCACAAGTAGGGTTATAATATTAAAAAGCAGTTTTACCTAAATAAAATTGCTTGAGGTTTCTCTGGACTAGTATTCAGAAAGTTTGATAACTGCTAAGTTCCAATTGTTTGGTAATTTCCACAGTCATATGAACATACAACAGGCTAAACTGTCCTCTGAAATCCAACACTCCCTCTGTGCATGTTTCTCTTGAAAACAGACCTTATGAGCATCTTACGTTAGTTTGCAATCACTTCAATTTATATGCCTTGGTGGAACAAATAATAGAGATTTACTTAATTGAAAACTAAAACATTTCTCATCTGAATAAACAAAATGAATTAAAAGCAACGGCTCTTTGAGGCATCTCCCATTGGTCGATTAGTTGCACTCCAACAGGCTTTGATAAGAATTAGCTAGCTTACACAATTATGTCTGGCTCCCAGAAACACTGGTGCATTTCAGAGTTCCCCAACATAAACTTTGAACACACAAAGGCAATTTCCTCCCTCTTCTCCACATTGGACGCCTTTCCTGAGATTTCAAAAACTCATGTTCCCTATCTCCCTCTCTCTCGTACTCTCTCTCCCGCCTCGGTGTATCTTTACCCTTGTTTTTCTCTTAAGCTTCATAAGCATTTCAAACTCATATCATTTTCCATTCCAGCATGTGTTTCAAATGGGAGATCTAACACCAGAGAGCGCATAGCGCTGGCTGGTTTCTATTTGCGAAATGAAAGCTCCCCATGGTTGCCTTTTGGTGGGAGCCAGTGCTGCGATGGCAGACTGTGATGGGAGACAGAAAGGTGAAATTGGTCAGGATAGAAAGGTCAGCTCTTGGTCCACATTACTCAGCACTTTCCCACCGCACATCGTAATGAGAAGAGCCGCAGCCTACCTAACCTGACCTCCCATTCCAGCCCCCGCACCAACGCCACTGCTGCTATCCCAAACACAGGGATTAATTACTGGGAAAACACAGTAGATCCGAGATCAAAATGGAGGTTAGTAATGCAATAGGAATGCGTGGTGTGGTGTATGGCCAATATTCCAACAGACACATCATGGACACTGAACATAGCCATGATATATTGCCAATAAACCTCTGAAGTATTTTGTTATTGTAAACCAGTTAACAAGTCAATAAGAACAATAAACATGTGTGCTGTCACGTATACAGTGGTAATTACATTTTTTTTTCTCCATAATTAGTCTATATTAACAGGGTAGGTTGGAATAAGTATGGGAACCTCTAGGTTAATGATTTGTACAAAATCGTAGTACAGGAGTCATCTGACCTGGAGTCTTATCAAAGAGACAAGATAGGAGGTGTTGGTTAGAGCTGCCCTGCCCTTAAAATATTCACACATTTAGATTTTGTTATTCACAAGAAACATTTCCTGATGTGAGCCATGCATCAAACAAAATAATTCTCAGGAGGTCTAAGATTAAGAATTGTTGACTTGCGTAAAGCTGGAATAGTATGTCTAAAAGCCTTGACATTCATCAGTCCAGTGCAGGGGGGGCTAACACGTTCGCCTGGTAACACTTTGTTTTGCCGGCAACACAAACTCAGATTTTTTCCTTTCAGAATAATAGCGCTCGTTTAAATTCATTGCAATAATCATTGTGAATTTATTACAAAGCTATAGGGAATTGTAACCAAATGCAGTTGTATTTTGTGTAAAGAAACATTATGTGATTGCAAAAAAACACAATGTTTCATTAAAAACAGTAACAAATAGGTTGTACAAAGAAATTGATTGAATATATTGTCATGTCTCATATGAAAACATGAATACATTTGAAAAACATTCACTAGATTCTGTTTTATCTAACAATAAACAAGTTTTAGCAACACATGAAAATAGACCCACTAACTATCTGTGCAATGAATTAACAATTATTATTGTAATTAATTTATGAGCACTATTATTTATAAGTAAAATCAGAGATTGCGTTGGTGGAATAATATAGTGTTATATAGCATACACGCCTGCAGGACATCATAACAGAATTAACAAAACAAGAAACGCTGCTAAAGTAGACTTGTAACATTACTGCTCAAACGGGCTCACCAATCATGCAACAATAACCGACAAAGACAATGGGCAAACACAGGAACTAAATACACAGAGTAATGAGTGAAATGCTGAGAGCTGATAATCATGAACAGAACACAAGACAGGTGATTGTTGAGAAATTATGTAATTGTCCAAGAGAACTGCACACCACAAAGTGTTAATCAATCATTTAGATCCTGATAGGCACTTGCCAAAACCTGAGCTGTGACAACCTAGGAATGGCAGTCCTGCAAAGATGACTGAAAGAACATGGGCACAGAATTGTCAATGTGGTTAAGATGAATTTTCAAGAGTTCTAGGTCCTAGAATGAGTCTACAATATGTAAAACACACAAAAAAATGCAATTAATGGAAGGAAGACACTGCTGTAGAAAACAAACATTGCTTCTTGTCTGAAGTACGCAGAGGAGCACCTGGATGTTCTACAGCTGTACAGACAGATGAAATAAAAGTTAAGTTGTTTGAAAGGAACAAACACCACTACAGACAGGTCCGAAAATATGTGGACAATGACACAATTGTCATCATTTTGGCTCTGTATGCTACCAAAATGCTGTTGAAAAGATACAATCAAGACGATCAATTAAATACGATCATCATTATTTTAAGGGTTTTGTCAAAATGATTATGTAAAGTATACCATTCATAGTATATGGCCCCAATATTAGTTGTCTAAATGTAATTAGACAAATGAATAGAGTCATAAATTAAAATGTGAGTTTTAATACTTGGTTGCAGATCTTTTGCAGTCAATGTCTGTCTGAAGTCTGGAACCCATAGACTAGGGACATGTCCTCTTTTTACCGTTTATTCAGCAACACTATATTATGCTAGCAACACGAATGGAGATTTATTTTTCAAAATAATAGCGCTCATTCCAATGCGTGAAATAATTGTTTAAAATTCATTTTAAAGCTAGTGATTTATACGTTTTTCTGCATATACTGCCTCAAGTACCCAAGGGTTTGAGACTGTATTTGGATTAAACACATCCTATTCAACATTTATACATAGCACATGTTTCGACTCAAGGAATAGTATAATTTGTATGAGACAATACATGAATAAAATGTAGTGTACTGCATATCTTTTACCATTGTTATTAAAACATATTAATCTTTTTTTCCTATCAAACTATTTTCATATTTCCTTGAACACACAAAACAATTTGATTTGACTATAATTCACAAGCTTTAAAATGAATTTACCATGATTATTTAATGCATTGGAATGAGCGCTATTATTTTGAAAAAAAAAACTGCGTTCGTGTTGCTAGCATAATATATTGTTGCTGAAACAACGGTAATCAAAGAGGATGTGTTTGGGGAAAAAGGACGTATGGTCACCCTACCATAGACTTTACCAGATGGTACTTTTTTTGCAGATCCTGCTTCTTCTTGGGGAGATTGCCTTCAGTTTTGCCTTCAGCAAGTGAAATGCAAGTGAAATGCATGTACAACTGTATACAGGTCAGGTAATTGACTTGGCCATTGCAGAACATTTCACCTTGATTTGAAAAGTCTTGGGTTGCTTTTTTTAGAATGCGTTGGGTCCATATGCAATTGAAGTACCATCCAATGAGTTTTGCAGAATTTGAATCTGAGCACATAATATAACCCTAAACATTTCATAATCCATTCTGCTGCTTTGGTGGCAATCACATCATCAATAAATACAAGGGAAACAGATCCTTTGGCGGCCATACATGCCCATGCCATAATACTACATCCACCATGCTTCACTGATGAGGTGGTATGCTTTGGATCATGAGCAGTTATTTCATGTTCATATTCTTGTCTTCCCATCATTCCGATACAAGTTCATTTAACAATGCATAGGATGTTATTCCAGAACTGTACTGGAGGTTGTTCTTGATATGGCCAATTATTGTGAAGGGGGTTCTTCACCATCAAAATAAATCCTCTTTCATCCACCACAGACATTTTCCGTGCTGTGGAGAATCTGGTGTTTCTGGGCTCAACAGCTCATTCTTTCTGTTTATAAATGTAAAAAAAATAGTTTTTTGGCCACACCTAATATGTTTGCTATCGTTCTGATGGGTTTGTTTTGATTTTTCAGCCTAATTATGGCTTGCTTCGCTAGCAGTGACAGCTCTTTAGACTTCACATTGATGGTTAACAGCAACAGAGTCCAAATGAAAATGCCACACATGGACACTGGTATTTCTAATGTTTTTTCTGTTGGATGAAGTCTGATGAAGTCATTTTCATGTAAATTAAATAAGAGAATGGTTCTCAATACATGTGCACAGAGAACAACATGCATGCAGGTACTGTATACTAGATCAAAATCAGGCCTTTGCCTGGCAGCTGATGGGGTCCTTGTCGGTGCACAGATCTACACAATTATCCAGAACAAGCTCAACAGGATATATAACTGGCTTGCTGGCACCAATGCATGTATACCAGTAGGCAGTACAACGGAATACATTAACAATTACAGATCTACTGTATGTATCAGTGGCAATATTACCTCCAAATTCATGTTGGGCACATCCAACAAAATATATCATACAGAAAAAGCTGAAATTGTATAAAGCACTTACTAAACTATTTAGGACAAAACGTAGCAACATATACACCATTTTGCGTCATATCATTTTTCCTATTTCAAACCTGATGCCAATTGCCCCGACATTTCATATAATACATTACCAACAACCCCATTAGGCCTTGCCAGTGAGGCAAGCGCTGAAACACAGTAACAACCAGGTGTTCCTATCCTCTTTCAGAGGGGCTGACCGACCAAAGCCCCACCACTGAGCCTTAACTCAGAGTTGAAGCATTTTTTCACAAATACTGTCACCAAGCACAAGCATGGGATTAGCTCATCCGACCATAGAAAACAATAGCAAGCGCTCTGGCGCAAAATGGATGAAAAATATAGTTCAGCATTTTTCACCATTATCAGTACATTTTATAATATTTATTTAGATATAATATTATCTTACTGGCACTCAATTCTGTTAACAATACAGTTTGCACAACAACACCATCTTGCCCCTAATGTCGAATCGTCACTGCCATTTACTGTACGCCAACCCTTTACTCAAAACTGAACTGCATTTTCTTTGCTATTAAACTGAATAATGTAAATATTTATTTTCAGGACAACCTTGCTTACTTTTTGTATTTCACTGACAGTAAAGTTTGTGTAAGTTAGGATGTTAACGTCCTGTAAACCCGATGTGCCCACCACCACAGAAAGCCTTGTTGTAACTTACCCCAGTGAAACATTCACTACATACAGTATTCTCACTACTAGTTTTTGACCTTGTCCATCTGTAACTTTCCACAGATGCAAATGAGAAAATTTGATTTGAAATTTGATTCGGTCTCGGAGACAAGCCAGGCGTTCTCCTCAGCAGGGAATTGGAGAGAGAAGGGGCACGGAGCGTGACCCCGAAAGGTAGGTTTTTAATGGCTTCTTTCATAACATCATCAAACGACTCAATACACTCAATCTTGGACCAATTTGACGCGAAACCCCATGAAATCACTCAATGTGCAGAAAATGAAGCCTCAACCTCATGCAACCATGCAATTGAGACATGGTCCTACATCTTAATGCCAGACTTGCCGGCACACCACCAGTTTCACCATTAGCCTGTGGGCCCAATTACAGGGCCATGTAGGGGAGGTCTGTTGTGAACCCATTACACCACCGACCATCAGAAGCAGAATCAGTTATAGGCCTGGCCCAACCCAAAGATGCAGATTAGGTTATCCGCACGGCTTAATCGAATCCAAATCATTAATTGTGCATGAAAACATGGTGGTCCACTGACAGTTTGATTAGTATTGCTGTGTGAGCTGTGTGAGCCTGGCTGCTTGTCCAGATGCAAATAGACAGAGCAAACCTCAAGCTAAGCCAAGGACGGGCAGGCGGACAGGCCAGATTGCATCAGCCTCGTCCAGCAATTTACCATGGCAGCCCGACAGCATGTCTCCGAGAAGCTCGTCTCACCAACCTGAGCTTTGTGTTTGTCTGTCTGTTTGCTTGGCTCGGTTTCTGTTTTCTGCTCTGCGGAGTCGTCAACTTCAACTCGCTGTGCTTCTCTCTGTGCCTCCGTCAAATGCACTCTCGCTCGCTCTCAGAGAAAGTTGAACCCTGAGACGTGATGGGAAGAGAGAAATAAAGAGAAAGTCAGTAGAAGAGGAGCCCTGCTTTGAAACCGGTAGCGACTGACTCATCCTCACCTGTCTGCTGGGAGCTCACAGAGGCACAGGGAGGGAGACGGGGGAGAGACAGTGCAATGCATGAAAAAGCCAATACTCTTTGAATAGGTAAAGGGATTTGCATGAGAGAGTGAGGAGAGGACTGCGCTTACCTTCTGAGCAATGCCAAGGCTCCTCTTTGTCTGGTCTGATCTCAAGATGCCTCTCAGAACAGAAGTGTGCAGCACAGATATGAAAGAATGCCATTGAAACTCCCTCACTTTCTGACTCTGCGTGCATCTCCCTTTTCTTAGACAGTGAAAGATTGGAAGAGAGAGAGAGGAGTGTGTGTAGGATTGTGGGGGGGGGGTCGTGGGTCGTCGGGGAGGTGTTCACCTTAAAGAATAATAGATGACAAGAAAATAGCTGACAACAAAAAAAGTATTGCCTTCCTTTCAGAAGTAGACTCGGGCCAGAGGTTGGAAGTAGGCAAGCAATACCATTTCAAGTCTACAACGATATTCAACATTTATAATAAAACGCTCCAATATACTTACAAAATAGCTGTAATAAGCAGCTTCAGCCACAGCCGAGGATATTATTCCCCTGCTCTTACTTTTCATAGACTGCAGAACTCACAGAGTCGGGTGTTTCAGTGGGACCCCTGAAAGATACAAAGCAACGCGGATGTTTCAGCTGCTGCCCGTTTTGTAACATTTATGCTCATACATAATGAATGGGACAGCGAGTATCCACTTTACTTTATTTTATATACTGAATACTCCTGGGGGGATTGGGCTGTGCTACTGCAGAGAAGGACACTTTGTACAGAATGTTTTTTACACTAAAGAATTTAAAAAAAAATTGCTGACTATCCACAGCACATGCAATATACAGTACATGTACTGTATATGTAACCTTGTTATTATACACATGTAAATGAATAGCAACTAGAGACAAGCAATAATTGTATTGGCATTCGTATTGACTCCCACTTAATTCTGTTTTGTCAAATCTGCAATATGCAGGCAGCATTTAACCACATACAGTATAGAAAGCATATACTGTATTCACAGATATGGCACACTGTGGTCGTTCCATTAGAAACATAGACCAAATGTAGCATGCATTTTCTGCGCTGTTAATATAATTTCTGCACCTTGTGCATGCAGACACAAAGCAGGGGGGGCAGTAGCACAAAGCCCCCTAGTGTGTGTGTTCCTTGTTGGTGTGTGTGCGCATGGGGGTGGGGGGGGGAGCAGGGACAGATGCTAACAGCTGGGCCGTGTAGTTAGAGCTGGCCCTTCAGACAGTCATTAAATACAGCATCCTCAGACTGAAAGGTTAATTCCCCTTCATGGAGGGAGAGGCTGGGAGGAGGTTGTGAGGGCGGGGGAAGCAAGGAGGAGGGGGGGGAGGTGAAGGAACGCAGGGGGGC
>JACXGM010029135.1:0-13784 GCA_016801145.1 Umbra pygmaea
CACACACACACACACACACACACACACACACACACAGCCCAGTCTAGTTGTGGCTGTGTTGATCCAGTGTGTTGCCTCTGTCTCAGAGAGTCTTACTCATAAGAGCACTTTCATCTGATTAAATATGTGAATATTTAAAAATGACAATTCTCAACACCAGCTGCAGAAACTCGTCAGGTCTGTTCCTGTGGGATGCAGCCAAGCTGTTCCTCCAGTATTCACGACCATGCTCCACACTCACAAAGAGGCTCCAGCGTTGTTTGAGAAGTGTCCTCGTCGTTTGTAGAATTATAATTTTCTACATAAATACAGCTTGCTTTGTGTAAAAGAGGTTTTAATCCCACAAGCACGTGAGGTTTTGGTCCCAGAGGCCTATGAGGGTTTAGTCCCACCATAGGCCGTGAGTGTTTGGTCCCAGAATACTGAGAGGCTTTCGACCCAGAAGCCCATGATGGTTTAGTCAGACAATTTCCCTAGTGACTGCAGTGAAGATGTAAAAGGTCTATGTGTTTGCGTCTGTGTATTTATACACAAACTGTAGACATGGTATTGTTTTCATGGAGTAGAGTGCAAAATGCTTTAGTGTATAATTGAAAGAGAGAAAGGGGGACAATTCAACAAACACTGTAGATGTTTACTGTAGATATCAGTACAGTGGATGTTTAGTTATCAGGACTAAAGAAAAGATGTCAAGATCAGATTTTCTCACAATGTAGTAAAATGTGTCTTTTTATTTTAAATCAGATCGATTATGCATGATTTTACCAACATATAAATGATAAAAAATGTACACATTATGCTTCCATGTTTTAGACTTCATATTGTTAAAACAAAGTAAATAATCAAAATCTGTGGCAATTGAGCTGCCACCAATTTATAGGAACCCATACCTTAACGTGTTTGGAACTTATCTTCCTGAAGTGTTGGGTATTGATGGGTCATTTGCAAAGAAACATATTTTTGGGTGAACTTCTGGAAAGGAGCTCCATGCAGGGGCTACGAGAGAGAGAGAGCTGGCGGTTCTCAATAAATAAATAAAATTCCGCAACACAGCCTCGTACTTCGGGAACCTGTTGGTGTACCTGCGGACATTGAGAAGCTATGGACAATGAACAGGAGTGCGTGTGTTGCACGAAATGGGACCTGTTGCATCGCGACACCGGCAAGAGAGGCTGTTGTTTTGTACAGTTTGAAGATTTCCCCTCTCTGATAAGGGCTGTCCTTTAAACTTTTTTCCATGTTCCAAAAATAAATTGGAAGAGGCGATACATACCGGAGGGACCAGATTGACAATTATCTACCGAGTAAGTACACTAGACAAGTTGTTTTACGTTGGTGCGATTATTTGACATATTGAGCAAATTGTGTTTGGTTCAACTGGTCGAGACTGTTTTGCCAAGATGGCGCCTGTATAGCGTACAATCTTTTAAACTCTATTTGTTATAATCTGTCTATACACTTACAACATTCTCAATGCTTCGGTTTGCATGTAGTGACCCTCATTATGCTACCATGTAAGTGTGGAGCTATTTAGAGTGTTATAAAATAGCAATTTATTTTTACTTCAAATATGCCCTCACAACTAGCGTTGTAAGTTAATTATCAGTTTGCAATAAAACTGGCCCTATCAATTACATGTCAACATACCCCTAAGAATGGTTGACTAGTTGCCCGTGTGTTATTGACACCTAGGTTCATTTTGCGCTGGAATCGTCCTTTAAATCCGGACCAGAGCGTGCACATTTACAAACTCTGTAGAAGCACAACTCGTCATGTCCTCATCGAAATTCCTGTTCAAAGTGCATAATATGGTGTAGAAAATAATTGTTCCATCTATACAGCTTTTAAATTTTTTTTAATGTAATGAAGTAAATGATCTACAGCTTTTGGAAGCTACTAACTGAAAGAGAAAGTACATAGTTCTGTTTTCACTCTGCGGAATTCTACGCATTGTATTTGTTGCACTTGATTTTACTGTATAATCTGGCCATATATTTCAAACCAACCTTCCCCTAAAAAAAATAATTGACTCCATGGCGAGGATGTTTATGTGATCAAGTGAAGCTTTGAATACCATCAATCGTGATATTTTGTCTTTGATACAAGCATCTTTGATACAGATTTGCTATTGTGTCAAATCAGCTTGCTTTAAAAATTGTGTCAGAGCTTCGGTATCAATCATTCCATCACTACTCAATACCCTTTACATCTGCTTCTTTTTATACCTACATGGATTATTACAGAATAACCGACCAACACTACAGGAGACAGCCAAGGAAGAGTGAATGAACAGTGTTGGGCATGAGCAGAGTCTACCCGCTTTACATTGGGGTAGTCCGGACCAATAATTACAGTGAGGAAACTGGCTGGTAGTCCAAAGAAGAGGAGGATGCCTGTCTCCATGCCTACTTTGGCTGCCCTTTCCCTATGAGCAGCAGAGGCATGAGGAAAAACTGCCATGGTTTTCCCTACTAGTGTTTTTGGGGGGGCAGTACATCATTGTATGGTTCGGGAGCTGCAGTCAATGAGGGGCCACAGCAGCTGAGGCACAGTAGTCCTAGGAAGACTACGGGGACCCGGGGCTCTGGCAATCAAAGGAGGAGGATGATGATGAGGACCAGCAGGAGTCTAGGGGCTGGTATATGGAGAAAACAGTTGAGAGGAGCAGTAACTAGGGGCCACTAGTTAATGACTGTGGCTGGCTAGCAAACTACCTACCACCCGCTCAGCTAGCCAGGTTACCCGAGCAAACTGGCGGTCCCTCCATCTCCCCTTCCACGGGCTAGTGCTGTTAGCTGGCTAGCTTCCCCTGGTCCACCAGTCCCACAGGCAAGGTTACTCAGCCAGCCACCTCATCTCCCCTCCCAGGGGCCAGGGTGGCTAGCCGTTTAGTGGCCAACTCAATATCGCCTCCTCTACAAATCCCAACCAGCTGTTAAACATCATGGACATAGAAAATAACAAATCATGCTCAGATTATGCTCAGACGCCATCCCCAGGTCAATATAAACAACGTTTGAATCTACAGTCTGAACTGAACCTCCTATCTACCAATGATATGGAGCGGTTACTCTTGTATTCGTAGGCTACATACTATGAACAAGGTGACAAGGTAAGCCGCCTACTTGCACACCAATTAAATCAATGTGCTGCTACATGTCTAATCCATTAATTGAAGACCCTTCTAACTGTTTAATCTCAGATCCAGATGGGATAAACAATTCATTTAAAGCATTTTATTCTTCACTTTATACATCTGAGTTCCCACTAGATACTGCTAATATGGAGGTGGTCTATAAACTCTATCCAAAGTAACACATTGTGTTTGGCTCCCTTACTCTTATATGTATAATGAGTCATTAGACCGCGGTCTGCTTCCTACAACCCTAACACAAGCATCTATAGCTCTCCTACTTAAGAAAAGGAAGGATCCCACTGCCTGCTCCTCTTACAGGCCCCTCAGCCTCCTCAATGTGGATGTAAAGGTGCTTGCCAAAGTGTTAGCGAGATGCCTAGAGTTAACCCTCCCAGCATTCATCTCAGAGGAACAAACAGGCTGCATTAAGGGTAGACATTCTTTTGCTAACGTTTGGACCCTGTTTAACATTATTTATTCAACAGTTTTCAAAATCTCCAGAACTTGTGGTACCGCTTGATGCTGAGAAGGCATTTGACAGAATTGAATGGGAATATTTATTTGCCGCTTTTAAAATGTTTGTTTATAAATTCATTGCTTGGATTAGGCTGCTGTGTGCATCCCCACAGGCCAGTGTCTATACCAATGATAATTCTTCTGACTACTTCACCCTAGAACGTGGGACAAGACAGGGCTGCCTTCTTTCCCCCTACTCTTCGCCATCGCTATTGAGCCCCTTTCGGGTGTCCTTACGGGCCTCACCCTCCTTCCAGGTTGTCTTACGGGGGGGGGGAATTGAACATAGACTATCATTATATGCTGATTACTTGCTGCTATATGTACACAATCCAACAACGTCTTAAAATCTCTAAAGTCTCTAAATCTTTAAGAAAGTGAGTGTTTCCCAATCAATCCAGCCGCATTACTGTTTCAGCAGACAGATCTGCTTTTTCATTCAGATGAAGGTCGATTTTTAGACGTGGGGTAACTTACTTCTCTCTCTCTCTCATAGGGAAAGTCAAAGCTTTTAAAATAAATAGCTTGCCTAAATTCATATATATTTTCCAAACTATTCATTTGTTCTTACCTATGTCTTTTTTTTAAAACAATTAACCGAGCGGTCTCTTCTTTCATTTGGGCTTAAGAATTAGCAGGTTTTTACTTCAGCAATGTAAATTCAGTTGTGGGCTCGCACCCTTCTAATTTTCTATATTACTATTGGGCCGCCAAACTTCAGAAACCACTATTCTGGTTGCACTCCCCAGAGACATTTCGTATCCTCTGAATTTGTTGGCTTCCCTTTACTACCCCCCCACCCAGCCCTGGAATGAGGTATTGCATTTTTTACCTCAACAGAATTCAGTGATTTCACAAATCTATTCCTGGATTATGTCCTGTGATAAATATTCCACTAATACACCTAAAACTGCTTGGGAGCAGGAAATGGGTCTTGAATTTGCTTGATGAAAGTAATTTGACCTAAACGTTGCCATATTATTAAAAAATAATGTTACTAGCATAGTTGGGGTGTGAGAGTCTCTCAAACATCATGGAGATAACACTACAGCCTGACACCATACTGTGTGTAAGTGTTTAGTGTGTTTATGTTCTATTCAGAAATATGCTTTGCTCATTGAGGCTGCTTTATTCTTGTTATTAAACACTATTTGATTGAACTCAACCGTTCGGATTTGTCTCCTTTTCACACGTACATAGATCGTTAGAGTAACACTAAATCCTACAAAAATAAAGGGAGAATTTTAACATTAAAAATATATATATATATTTTATCCATTAGCATCAATCAATATTAGGCTGTTAACAGTTAACCATTTCATTATATGAGAAACGTGTTGGTGTTTACATGCTCTGAAACTCTTAAAATCACTTACAGGTTTCCAGATTACCTTTAATCTGTCTAAAAACAGTTTCTGTGCATCATCCTCACCTCAGGGCTTTCATTCAAACCCCCTGCAAACACCACATCTCAAGTTTAAATACTTTGGAGTATTTGCACTTTTAAAGTGTGTTGGATCCTGCAATGTGTTGGTGCCTCACAATACCCTGGATTAATTAACAAAGAAACATAAGGACAGCTGCATACAGAGTAATATCTTTCATTTGCACCTACTCATCTGGGCCTGGCTACTACACCACACCATATGTAAAGTTTGCCATAATCCGGATACAGTTTGAGCGGTAACATATTGCCAATGTTTATTCTTAGACCAGAGCCAGGGTCTCCTGCAGATCTCACCTTGCTGTCTGTTTCTATTACCAGTTGAATGGATGGAGACCTTGCCTTGAGCACTTCAACTCTGTCTCCAAAGGAAGAAAACAGACAGATGTCATTTACATTACAGTGAATACCATCTAGATGTATTCCTTCTGTGCCCTTCTGCTGTGGGCTTGTTTCAAAGACACGAGGACGGAGAAGCAGAGAGGCATCGGGGAACCATAACGGTGTGAGTGTCTTGTGAAGCTGTATAAATATTGTGATCTGTATTCTTCCTTAGTGGTAACTGTGAACATCCCTGGCGATATATCAATGGTAATATTATGACACCCCTACAGTGCATGTGGCGAAAGCGGGGTGAGTTTGCACATGCTCACTCAAGGTAATTTGCATCTGATGTGTTGAAATCTTATCTGATGAGGGCCAACTAGTGTACATTTGAGGTGAGTTCAAGACTCGCCTCTTTTCACACTTTATCTGTCACACACACACGCACGCACGCACGCACGCACGCACGCACGCACGCACGCACGCACGCACGCACGCACGCACGCACACACACACACACACACACACACACACACACACACACACACACACACACACAGTAACACAAACACTCTCTTTCTGTCACACATACATGGTAACACACATTCACTCTGCCTTGCCCCTCTGCCAACTGGTCCCCTCAGCAAGTGTCAGCCACGGTCCCTGTCCATCCTCTTGCTATCCTCCAGCGTCACATACACAGTAAAACTCTTCACACACAGGTAGCTCCAGAGGGCTACTGAATATACACATTGTCCAATTCAGTGTATTCAATTATCAGTCTGTGTTGTGATTGATCTGTGGTGGACTGGAGCTGGCAAAGACAGACACACGCTGAGAAAAACCCTCTCTCTCTCTCTCTCTCTCTCTCTCTCTCTCTCTCTCTCTCTCTCTCTCTCTCTCTCTCTCTCTCTCTCTCTCCCTCTCTCTCTCTCTCTCTCTCCCTCTCTCTCTCCCTCTCACACACTTTCTCTTCCCATCTCTCCACCCCCATCTCTGACAAATGATCGGGACCTTAATGAAACATATTCATATTTATGTATACAGGAAACACACTAATCACATGAAGACACACGGCAAAAAGAAGCTTGTTACTGAAAATGCTAATGTGCCATCCAAAATGATTTAGTCATTGGTAAAACTACAGTCTTCAGTCATTTACACAACATTTACTCTTAATAAGACCATTTAGATGTCTCTATGTATGTCTACTGGTTTGTGTTTATCTCTCTGTTAAGCTAGCTGGCTATGTCTGTATGTCTATCTACCCTCCCAACAATTTAGTATTTTGCTAGCATTCCAACATCACTGCAATGACACAAGCATAGGTAATACCAATTTGATTACAAGAGTATAGTGTAATGAAGTAGGACTGAATAGATAGACAGGTAGTATTTTTTTATATAACTGTTGCGTTATTAATGTAATTTTACCAGAGGTGTATGCACAATATTCCATCAAAATGTAAATGTGTTAGTTCTGGGTTGATTGTAGTCTAACCTGTTACATAAACTCCTCACCTATGTGCTGACTAACCATTGGCTGTAAGAGTGCTTCTCTTAGTTCCACAAGTCCTATTGGGGAACTACAGTAATAGGGAGCAATTATCAGGGATAATGTATGTGCTATGGAAAACATATGCAAATTGTCTGTAGTTTCTTACCTTCTTCTAAATTGAGGAGATTAATTTGCATTTGTGCTATACATCTAGATAAAACTGTTGCCCTGCATGGGTAATCATTTATTATAATTGTTATGATGTGGGTGTCGCTGTCATTTCTCCTAATACATTTTTCATAATGTGTGAGCGATTACTAGTTTTCCATG
Source organism: Umbra pygmaea (assembly GCA_016801145.1). Lineage (NCBI taxonomy): Eukaryota > Metazoa > Chordata > Actinopteri > Esociformes > Umbridae > Umbra > Umbra pygmaea. Next base: position 7,248 of record JACXGM010029135.1, read on the forward strand.
ATTGCCTAGACTAATGACAACACCTGGATATAGATTGGTAATCTAATGGATTTCTAAACTAAGAATAGTATCAAATTTATATAAAGGAATTAAAATTAAACAGAGAAATTATTTACTGAAATGGGGATTCTTTGAATATTTGTTCTATTTTTATGTGTCATGATACAATATGCCAAACCCTTGTAGATACCTTGTAGAAAGCCCAGTCCTGATGGGGCAGATGTTTTACAGATGGAACCCCTCCCCAATCCATGGTGGCCCCTCCCACCTATGCTGTTGTAGTTCCTACCACTTCCTCTAGGTGGAGGAGTAGTGCCACACTCAATTATTCCCCCTCAGCACTTCTCATATGCTACGTCTATCCATCTGGTTGACGAGATATGAGTCCATTCCAGGCTAAATGACACTGACACACCAAGATTCCTGCCCACCTGAGCTCAATCAATCTCACTTAAAAAATCTTCTATCACCAGAGTCTCTAATGCCGAGACAGCAGCGAGGGCAATTCCACAGTAATGTTATCAAATCTCTTCTGGAGGGATAGGGTGATCACTCTCCGTACAAAAGCAACAAACTGAAAGAGCCGATGAAAAAAGAGAAGGGGAAAGAGTAGGCATGTTCCTATACCTGATTGGGGGAAGCAATTAAAAACAGGTCACATGACAGGGGAAGGTGTCAGGTTTCAAAAGCCCTGTTCGACAGAAGATAAAAGCCCATAACAGCAACTTTGATTCTGTTAATACAGGTAATAAAACAAATCTGACATGGCAATCTGTAGTTGCAGTGAGAAGCAGACCAGTAAGGACTCTCTGGGGTTCAAGTAATAACGCTCGGAGCAGACAACAGCCCATTGAGCACTTTGCAGTCCGCTTGTTTTTTTTACCTCAGCTTTCCCTTCCTGCTCCTCAGTCCGAAGGTCTGGTATCGCGGGGAAAGTAAATTTACTCACAAACCATTTTGTGGTGAAAACAAGGGAACTTTCATTATTGCCGATTCTGTCGACCCACAAATAACTTGACGCCAGGGACAGAATGATTGATACTCTTCATCAATCCCCCCTCCCTCGAACAACAGCCCCCCAATTTCATTCCAAACTACGACAAGCTGTGTATCCCACACCAAGAAAAGATTATAGTCAATCTGCAAACAGTATGGAACCAAACAACATGCATCCCAACACAATGCTCCAGTTGGATGGTAAACAACAAAACTAGGTAAACAATGACACAGGGTCTGGCAATGAAACAAAAAATGGGTGTGTATGTGTAGGGGCTTTTTTCCCCCAGCATATACATGCATTTTTTATTCTATTCTTGTGGGGACTTGAAATCCAACATTGACCCAGTAATTCATGTTCCCATTCACTCTCCTTGTTTGTATGCTAACCCTAACCTAACCTCAACAACCTAGATTGTATGCCTGAAACTAGCACTAATGCCTAATAACGTAGCTTAATATTAACACAAATTATATATCACTATGTTTAATTTTTATTTCAATAAAACTTACCTCTAAGCCGGAAAGAAACTTCCCTAAAAATATGAAAATACTTATTCTCACTGATCCACACATAGTTAACAGTACATAGTAAAACCTGGTGAACTCTTGCTCTCTCAAGCACAAACACACACTTTCACACTCACATGGTACATACGCACACAAACACTCACATTCACACACGTACACACACGGTACATACACACACACACACAAACATTCACATTCACACACGCACACACACGGCACATACACACAAACACACGCATTCACACACGTACACACGGTACATACACACACACACACACACAAACACTCACATTCACACACGCACACACACGGCACATACACACAAACACACACATTCACACACGCAAACGCACGGTACATACACACACAAACACTCACATTCACACATGCACACGCACGTTACATAAACACACAAACACACATTCACACATGCACACGCACGGTACATACACACACAATCACTCTCATTCACACACTCATACACAGTACATACATACACACACAAACACACACATTCACACACGCACACACATGGTACATACACACACATTCACACATAAACACGCACGGTACAAACACACAAAAACACACACATTCACACACGCACACGCACAGTACATAAACACAAACACATTCACACATGCACGCGCATTGTACATACACACACAAACACATTCACACACGCACGCGCATTGTACATACACACACAAGCATGCACATTCACACATGCACACACACAGATGTGTAACAATGACAGAGAGCAAAGATAATTGGAGGGTGAAAAAAGCTAATTAACTCTTTCTGCTCTTTGTTAGCAATTTCATCTTCTTTCAGGTAAACATTTATCTCTCCCCTCATTATATTGTCTATGATCCCCAAAGCCTTTCCTGTATTTTCCTGTCCTCTTCCGGAGGTTACACAGTCAGCATCACCCTCGTCTCCTGAATAGTCATCATTTTTCTATCCACAGCGGTATCGTCGGCCCAGATGATGGTGCTTCTCTAGACTCTAAACTAAGCAGTTTTCAACAGGAAAAGCCCAACAGCCTAAGTCTCTCTCTGTCTGTCTCACCCCCTCTGTTTTAAACCTGTGTCTACCGCTGTGCTGGGGAGGCTGACTTCAGTTCAATGTAACAACCTTGCTTCTCTCTCTTGTCCGTGTTCCGTTCAGCAGGGCCTCATATTTACCACTTCAAAGACACAGCAAATTCTTCCATAATTTCATTAGTAAAATTCTGCTACAGCTGCAAATACTAATAAAAAAGAAATAAAGTAATATGAACTAGCTTAATTTCCCAGGAAAGTAGAGCCTTTATCTCAAAATATTATTAAAGGAAAGCTGTTCCTCGGATTTTGATTTTGCTCATGAAACATTGTCATTTTTTGCTGAGCTTTGTTCAACACTGCTTCTGTTTACAATAATTCTCTCTCTCACACAATCTCTCTTTTTCTCTCTGCCCCCCCCCCCCACCCACACCACGAGAGAAGGAACACCTGATTTCATCTCCTGCTCAGAGAGAGGTATGACAGTTCCCTCAAAAAGCTTAGCTCAGCAGCATCACATAAAAGAAAACGCAGAAACTCACACATAGAATATAACATCTGGCCTAGCATGTATTTCCATCTCATCTGTTGGATTTAATTCTTGAACAGCAATATGGACCCCAGCTACTTTGCTTGGATTTAAATGTTTTTTTCCAAATGGCATGATGAGAAAATCTTGAACAAATCTTCACATGTCCTTAGGTTTAACAAACAGTTGGTATCGTATACGAAACAATTTGATGCTCTGTGATGTCAGGACTGGTTGTTTCTTCGTTAGTCACTGTGATGCTATGTAATGTCAGAACTGGTTGTTTGGATCTGTGGTAGTCAGTGTGATGCTATGTGACGTCAGGACAGGTTGATTCCCTGTTAGACAATGTAATGCTACAGTATGTGACATTAGAGCTGGTTGTTTTTCAGTTAATCAGTGTTATGCTAAGTGACGTCAGGACTGGTTGGTTCTATGTTAGACAGTGTAATGCTTTGCGACGTCAAGACAGGTTGGTTTTCAGTTAATCAGTGTTATGTTATGTGATGTCAGGACTGGCTGGTTAGACAGTGTGATGGAGTCTATGACATCATGGGTGGTTGGTTCCCTGTTAGACAGTGTGATGCCATGTGACATCAGAGCTGGTTTGATCTTTGTTAGACATGTTATGCTATGTGACGTCAGGACTGGTTGGATCTCTGTTAGAGAGTGTTATGCTATGTGACGTCAGGACTGGTTGGTTATTTGTTAGTGTTATGCTATGTGAGGTCATGACTGGTTGGTTTTCATTTAGTCAGTGTTATGCTATGTGACATCAAGACTGGTTGGTTCTATGTTAGACAGTGTTATGCTTTGCAACGTCAAGACAGGTTGGTTTTCAGTTAATCAGTGTTATGCTATGTGACGTCAGGACTGGCTGGTTCTATGTTAGTGTGTTATGCTATGTGATGTCAGGAATGGATGGTTAGACAGTGTGATGGAGTCTATGATGTCATGGGTGGTTGGTTCCCTGTTAGACAGTGTTATGCTATGTGACGTCAGGACTGGTTGGATCTCTGTTAGACAGTGTTATGCTATGTGACGTCAGGACTGGTTGGTTCTTTGTTAAAAAGTGTTATGCTCTGTGACGTCAGGACTGGTTGGTTTTCAGTTAGTCAGTGTTATGCTATGTGACGACAGGACTGGTTGGTTCTATGTTAGACAGTGTTTATGCTATGTGACGTCAGGAATGATTGGTTCTATGTTAAACAGTGTTATGCTATGTGACGTCAAGACTTGTTTGTTCTATGTTAGACGTGTGATGCTATGTGACGTCAGGACCTGTTAGTTCTGTGTTAGATAGTGTATTGTTAAGTGACTTCGGGACTGGATGGTTTTCAGTTTGTCACTGTTATGCTATGTGACAACAGCAGCCGCGGTCGGTGGATCTTAATTGGGGACGCCAGGCTTGCATTACTGTCTGGACTGGGGGAAATGGAACAGTATCTCTCAATGGGTTTGATGCACTACACACCGTTCCATTCACTTCGGTCCTGAACGTAAGGTGAGCCCGGTGTCCCCAATTAAGATCCACTGACTACGGCTGGACAACAGGTCTGGTTGGTTCTATGTTAGACTGTGTTATGCCATGGGACATCAGGACTGGTTGGTTTTCATTTAGTCAGTGTGATGCTATGAAATGTTAGGACTGGTTGGTTCTCTGTTAGACAGTTTGGAGCTATGTGACGTAAGAGCAGGTTGGTTTTTGGTTAGTCAGTGTTATGCTATGTGATGTCAGGACTGGTTGGATTTCAGTTAGTCCGTGTGATGCTATGGAACGTCTGGACTGGTTGGTTCCTGTTAGGCCCGGCTTGATTTATGTTAGACATGTTATGCTATGTGACGTCAGGACTGGTTGGATATCTGTTAGACAGTGTAATGCTATGTGACGTCAGGACTGTTTGGTTCTATGTTAGACCGTGTTATGCTATGTGACGTCAGGACTGTTTGGTTCTATGTTAGACAGTGTTATGCTATGTGACGTCAGGACTGTTTGGTTCTGTGTTAGACAGTGTTATGCTATGTGACGTCAGGACTGTTTGGTTCTATGTTAGACCGTGTTATGCTGTGTGAAGTCAGGACTGTTTGGTTCTATGTTAGACAGTGTTATGCTATGTGACGTCAGGACTGTATGGTTCTGTGTTAGACAGTGTTATGCTATGCGACGTCAAGACCGGTTGGTTTTCAGTTAGTGTTATGCTATGTGACATCAGGGCTGGTTGGTTTACAGTTAGTCAGTGTATGGTTTGTGACGTCAGGACTGGTTGTTTTTCAGTTAGTCAGTGTTATGCTATGTGAAGTCAAGATTGGTTTGTTCTTTTTTAGACAGTGTTATGCTATGTGACGTCAGGACTGGTTGGTTTCCAGTTAGTCAGTGTATGCTATGTGACATAAGGACTGGTTGGTTTTCAGTTAGACAGTGTTGTCATGTGACGTCAGGACTGGTTGGTTCTCTGTATAATAGTGTGATGCTATGTGATGTCAGAGATAGTTTGTTTGTAGTTAGTCAGTGTGATGCTATGAAATGTCAGGACTGGTTGGTTCTATGTTAGACAGTTTTATGCTATGTGACGCCAGGACTGGTTGGTTCACTGTTAGACAGTGTGATTGAGTCTATGACAATAGGGGTGGTTGGTTCTCTTTAGACAGGTATTGCCATGTGACATCAGGACTGTTTGGTTCTGTGTTAGACAGTGTTATGTTATGTGACGTCAAGACTGGTTGGTTCTATGTTAGACAGTGTTATGCTATGTGACATCAAGACTGGTTGGTTCTATGTTAGACAGTGTTATGCTATGTGACGTCAAGACTGGTTGGTTCTATGTTAGACAGTGTTATGCTATGTGACGTCAAGACTGGTTGGTTCTATGTTAGACAGTGTTATGCTATGTGACGTCAAGACTGGTTGGTTCTATGTTAGACAGTGTTATGAGGCTGTGACGTCAGTGCTGCTTGGTTCTCTGTTATTCTCAGGGTTGGATTAACACTTGGACACCTCCCACACTTTCCTGCCTTCACCATTTCTCTCTCCTTTCTTCTTTGTGGTTCTCTCTCTAAACACCTCTCTTTTAACATGCACCCCCGTACCTCATGCGTTCGTCCATGCTTCCTTCCTTGCATCCTTGATTCCTTTGTTCCTTGCTTTCTTCCGTTACCTTTCAGCCCCTCCATTATTTCAAGCATAAAACTCCTCCAACATGTAAATATAAAACAAGCCGTTACATAACCTTTTGAATCGTCATACACTCTTAAAAATAAAGGTTCTTCAAAGTTTCTGTGTTGGGGTATATGGTTCCTTGAAGAACCTTTAACATCTAAAGAACCTTTCCATTGCACAAAAGGTTCTTTGTAGCGCCAAAAGGAACTTTAGATTATAAAATGGTTTTTCACCATCAATCTCATGTGACCTTACATTTTTTGAGTAAATTTTTCGTTTCC
>JACXGM010029136.1:0-13780 GCA_016801145.1 Umbra pygmaea
AGGGGTAAAAACTAATGCGTAGCATGTCTGGAGGTGTAAAAACTAATGCGTAGCATGTCTGGAGGTGTAAAAACTAATGCGTAGCATGTCTGGAGGGGTAAAAACTCATGCGTAGCATGTCTGGAGGGGTAAAAACTCATGCGTAGCATGTCTGGAGGGGTAGTGAGTAGGATAAAAAGGTTGCAAAGGACATTGAATGGGGGAAGGAGTGATCGTTTGTCTGTTCTTTTGGAGTTTCAGGATCAGGTGATGCCGGAAAGAGTTACAATTGGATATATGTACTATGTAGGGAGGCCATATGTTCTGGCGCCATTCCGCAGTTAGAGATGTCAGAGGTATGGACATATAGCAGGGGTGTGCAAAGGGAAAATTAGATGACCCAAGTGTGGTGGTGAGCATAGATTTGAAAGTTATGGAGAGGGGGTACAAGATAAATGCTGTAACTGTGGTGGGGAACATACGGTTACGTAGAGTGGCTGTGAAGATAGCAAGAGGGCCTAAGCGTAGGTCCGGCAGGCGGAGGCAGCAGCGTAGGTCCGGCAGGTGGAGGCAGCAGCGGAGGCCCGGAAGGCGGCGGCCAGGCAGGTGGACGCTCGTCAGGCTGAAGTAGCAGCGCAGGCCGGGCAGATGAAGGCAGATGTAGCACAGGCACCTGGACAGACACTAAACACACAGACACAGAAGCGGACAAACCGACAGACACAGAGAGAGATACGGGCACAGGGACAGATGATGGCACAGGGACAAGGGCTGACACAGGCACGGGGACTGGGGCAAGTACGGGGACCGGGGCAGATACGGGGACTGTGGCAGGCACGGGGACCAGGGAAGGCAATGGCACGGGGAATGGGGCAGACAAAGGATTAGGGACAGGTGCAGACAATGGCACGGGCACTGGGACAGGGGCTGAGGCAGGCTCTTTCACTGGGGAAAGTGCAGGCACGGGGACTGAGGCTGGTATTGGAAGGGGGACAGGGTCAAGCACAGTCACGGGGACAGGGTCAAGCCCTGAGTGACCCTGAGTGACCTCTTGTAGTCGAGGAGGAGCAGGAGCGAGCTCTGGTGGTCGAAGAGAGGAGCAGGAGCAACCTCTGGTGGCCGGGAAACTTGAGCGACCTCTGGTGGCCGGGAGGCTTCAGCGACCTCTAGTGGCCGGGAGACTTGAGCGACCTCTGGTGGCCGGGGAGCGGGAGCTTGAGCGACCTCTGGTGGCCCGGGGAGCGGGAGCTTGAGCAACCTCTGGTGGCCGGGGAGCGGGATCTTGAGCGACCTCTGGTGGTCGTGGAGCGGGAGCGGCCTCTTGTGGCCTGGAGGCTTGTGTGGGATCGGCCTCTTGTGGCTGGGAGGCTTGAGCGGGAGCGGCCTCTTGTGGCCGGGAGGCTTGAGGGGGAGCGGCCTCTTGTGGCCGGGAGCAGGAACAGCAGCCTCTTGTGGTCATGGAGCGGGAACAGCGGCCCCTTGTGGCCGTGGAGCAGGAACAGCGGCCTTTTGTGGCCGTGGAGCAGGATCAGGGGCCTCTTGTGGCCCTGGAGTGGGAACTGCGCATTGGCTACCATGCCAACCCATTCTACAAGGGGTCCCCCAGTCCTCCTCTTCGGAGGATGCAGATCCACTTATGAGTTTGGGAATCTCCTCCTCATCACTCTCAAACGTAAGCAGTTTTGGTTAGGCGGTGCTCTTGGGAAACGGGAAGGCGGCCATAGTGTGACACGGGCTGGCAGCCATCTTGGGACACGGGCTGGAGGTCAACTTGGGACATGGGCTGGAGGCCATCTTGGGACATGGGCTGGAGGCCATCTTGGGACATGGGCTGGAGGCCATCTTGGGACTCTGGGCGGCCATCTTGGGACTCCGGGCGGCCATTTTGGGACTCTGGCTGGTGGCTATCTTGGAACTTGGGCCGGTGGCCATCTTGGAACTTGGGCCGGTGGCCATCTTGGGACTGGGGGAGGTGGCCATCTTGGAACTGGGGGCGGTGGCCATCTTGGAACTGGGGTCGGTGGCCATCTTGAAACTGAGGCCGGTAACCGCCATCTTGGAATGATGGCTGGGTGCCTTCTTTGGAACTTCAAAAGGGGCAGGTGTCTCAAAGACACTATGTGGGAGGATATAGTCACCGTCCATAGCCTCCCTGACTAGGAAATCCTCATAAAAGGCGTCATATAAGGCAAACATGACCTCCTCTGAGTCCCATAAGGCTGGTATCCCTCGAGCCCCAATACTTCCCCAAAGAGAAGGGGTATGTTTTGGCTGAGTCATTCTGTAATGAAGAACTGTACAATAGGTATGGCATGGAGCAGGTCAAAGCAATTCCGTATGATTGTAACACAAATGCATAGAATCCAGGAAAAAGGCAGGAACAAACAAGGCTATATCCACGGAGGTCCAGAAACAAGAGATACATTAAAGGAGTGTTCCACAGTAAATCAGTTTCATAGTATACCATTTACAAACTGGTCTTTTTCAATATATCAGAGAAAAGTCGATAGTATATTTCAGTTCCTTTCGCATCCACTGGGGGGCTTCTGTATCAGTCTAAACTTGAGCTACCACAACTCCCAGAATTCCAAGCGAATTTAGTGCCCTTCCCCGTTTTGAACACACCGACACAGAACATGGGCAATTCAACAGCACACCTCTGTAGAGCTTGACGCTAGAAAGTTATACATATTTGTTTTTGAAATTGTAGTCTAATTTCTATTCATCATGCCCGTTTGCCCAAAAATAAGGAGTAATCTTTCACACTGTACAATAGGCTATAAAAAGTTAGGGTCTGCAGTATGCATTTTAGGTCGGAAGATTATGAAAGGGATCTACGTGCTAAATTAACCGGCACTACAGCCCGAAAGCGGCTGAAAAGCGATGCGATCCCATCCACATTTCTGTATCTAGAAAGAGTAGCCTATATATCAGCCGCGGTCGGTGGATCTTAATTGGGGAGGACGGGCTCGTATTACGGTCGGAACCGGAGTGAATGGAATGGTGCGCAACGAACAAAACCAATTGTTTTTTTGATTTGCACACATTCCATTCACTCCGGTTCTGAGCGTAATACGAGCCCGTCCTCCCCAATTAAGATCCACCGACTGCGGCTGCTATATATATGTAACCGGTAGGTTACGTATACATTACATGGAAATAAAGGTCCGTACGGTAAGCTCTGACTTCCTCATTTCCTATCGTTATCACTGCCTGGTGCGCCTCGGGCTATTACCTGTTCATGCGGTTTAAGATTGATCCTGGGTGTTTGCGGGTTCGCTGGCAGATATAGCTAAGTACACCGGCGCCGCTGCTGTTTTGCCTATTCCGAGTCTACCTTTAACCATTTAGGTTATTCATAATCATACTCGTTGTGTTAACTTATTGATACTGAAACCCTGCCTTGTTTGTTGATGGTTACGATCTGGGTTTTGTGCTTGTATGGAGCAGGAAGTTACTTCCTTTGTATATCATGCATGAGGTGTTGTTGTTTTTTTTATCTGACCTGTGTGTTTGAAATCTAGTGATTGCTTACATTATTTGTAGGGCGGGCAGCGTATAGCTGGCTCTTGTTAACATTGCATGGTTTTGGTGTGTTATTTTAGTTTATTTTGATTTTTTGTTGAATGTGGTGTTTATTTGTAGTCCATATTGTCGATTATATAATCCACCTCTAATGATCACTGCAACCCCTAAAATAGTGATTGCTATTTTATCAGTCTTAACAAAATCTTCCGCTCCTATTGTGTTGTATAATTAGCTGTTTCATGTTTTTATTACATCGGGCCTGTTTTAACCAATCAATATAGTTACGTCTAAATGAATATTGTCTTTATCTATTTATAATAAATCATTTTCAATTGCTAAATCAACCTCGTCTCTGATCATTTAGGTAGGCTTGCCTGCGTAGTGGGAATCCCCACCATTACTAACTGAAATTAAATTAGAGATTAAACTCTTTGGGTGAAAGTCCTAAGGTGGCGTTGTCGATTTGGTAAATTGCTTAGTTTTGGCTAAGCCCTTTACTGGCCTGGTTACATATAGTAAGTTATAGTAATTTACACACTCAGCTAGCTACTAAATACAGCTGGCACACTACACATACAGTACAATAACATTACCACACAGACCCGATGTGTGCTCCATTATCAAGGTACAGAAAATAGGTTTAATAAATTTACTCATCTGTTAATTGTCCACTTGCTACGTCTCTTTCCATGTGTGCTGGAAAACTTCAGTGATTCAGTGACGCATATGCGGTCGTCAGTCATTTTTGGTTCAAGCCTTACAAGTAAAGGTTGTCCACGATCCCCTTCATTGTAAGCAAGTGCTTTTTTCTTCAGTAGACATGGATGGACATATTCCCACAGAAGCACTTAGGCAATTAGAACTTAACCGCGTTTCAACTGCATTATCTGTAGAACATGCTGCCTTGTTGAAGCCTAATATCAAACTCCATTTGTTGTAAACGTTCTTCAGTGTACTCGCGCGCAAACATGTATGGTTGGATGTCACTCAGAATGTAAAAGCATGTTGTAAAATTCCTCATCTGCAAATCCTAGGTTAGTAGCAATTGTGTTACCATCGACTTTGTTGACGAACTGTTTCACAGAATGCAGAGAACATGCCGGGTGGGCGGGGCTTGGAACAAGGAAGCCAGCATTGTAGTTCTATACATACTGAAAAAATCATACCACCTCATCTGTTTAGCATTAAAACGGCTGATCAAAATGTCACAGAAAGACAAGCTATACCTTAAAAAATCAAGGACAACCAAGGCTTTAAGGAGTATGTTTGAAAGCCAGATCAGTATAACAGGGATGCTTATTTTCGTGACAGAATACATGCCTATATTCATTTTTACTATCTCCACAGTTGATTCATACCATAGGGTGATGTCAGGGTATGAAGTTTCCCCGCGAAATTTCGAATCTTGCTCTTACTCTAGCCAGGCATGGGTGAAACATATCTCACTGTTCTACAAATGCCTGGGGGAAGCTACTAGCACCTCCAGATAGCTGTAGGGTGAAGTATCCCTTTAATGACTCAGCAACGATGACAGGAACAGAACAGGTTTAAATAGCACAGGACTACACAGGAAAATAGCTGACAGGAATACACACTGATTACACTACACTAGGATGGGGTTCCACACTATACCACAAGGGGGAGACTTAAACAAATAAATAAAGCTGGGTCATAGAACATAGGGGGACTAATAACAGGAATGACTAACATGAACACTAACACAGGATAACAACACAAAAGGGAGGCACAAGAGTCCAAGTCTTTAACTTGTCTGGTAAAGGAGGGGATCGTTACACAGCGCTGACAGTGGATAAGCTGATTTTGTTCATTGCATAAGTGGTTAACTGTACAGATCAGGTCAAACAAAAAACTGAGGATAATAAAATAATTGTGAAAGGAGCGGAAAGGTTTTTGGGAATAACCAATATGCCGTGGGAAAGTGTGAAACAGAGACTGGAAATGATGGGAAGCCAGGGGGCATAAGAGATACATCAACCTGAATATAAACCTAATGTGCAATGGAACGCTAGGAGTTTGTTAGGGAATGGTCAAGAGTTTAAGGCATTTATTAGAGGGCTTAGGTGGAAACCAGATGTTTTTAGTATTTAGGAAACTTGGCTTAAGCCAGAATTAGAGTTTAGTATTGTAAACTCCCCCAAAAGATAGGGGGAAGAATATGGGGGGGGGGGGTGTATGATATTTGTTAAAAGTGGTATACAGTATAGGGTTCTTGGGAAAGGAAAGGAGTTAGAATTTATAGTAATATAAGTTTTTACTAAAGAAGGAAGTGTTAAGATTATAAATTTTTATAATTTGAATAATGTAAAAGACTGTCACTACAGCTAATGGATGATCTTGCTGTACATTTAGAAGGGAAATTGTATGGTGTGGGGATTTTAATGCCCATAGCACGTTATGGGATACCTGCACAGATGGGAATGGGATAGTGATAGAAGAATTAATGGAGATTAAGGATCTGGTATGCTTAAATGATGGACGGGGTACGAGGATTAATGTCAGGACAGGCACGGAATCGGCTATTGATCTTATGCTGGTGTCAAATTCCCTTGCGGTGGTATGTGTGTGGAAGATAGTTAAGGAGACGACAATAGGAAGTGATCATTACCCTATAGAAGTTACAATAGGTAACACTTTACAATACGGGTGCACTAATAAGCATTAATTTATGCTTAACTAATGCACAGATAATACTGAATTAATGTGTAACTCATGATTATCTAAGGTATTTGTTAATAATTACCACATCAGGAACTAATTAAGAGTATGTCTGATTAATATATTAGTTCATACAGTAATTGTTATTAATTAAATATGTAATTATTAGTTAATTCCATAACTCATTTTTTAAATTAATTAATTAATATGTTAATTACCACAATGAGCCAAAGACTTGTATTTCAACTTACAGGCATTATACAGGTAAACTAATATGCATTAATACATGATTAATGACTGTACTATTAGTGCAAATCCATGTGTAAATTACTACAATTACTAAATGATGAGTTAATAATGATGTGCCTGGATGTATTAAGAACCCATGCTACAGCATCCAGCTGCAGCCTCACAGACCTCATCTGTGGCTAACCCAGCACCTACGGCAAAACCATGGATGTATTAATAACAGGATGGAATGATCTCATTCATTTCAAGGGAGAGAGCTTGAAGCCCAATTGAACAACTTTTTAAAATGATAGCCGAGCATACTGCGCAGCCTCAGCTGAGTGTGATGACGTAGATGTGATGTGAGCAACGTCTCTGAAAGCGGTAATTTTTATGTTAGAGGCGCCTGAAGAATCTGCTCCCATTTGCATAGACAGCATTCCCGAATCTTGCTCATGTAGAGACTTGAGACCATAGTAGAAATAGAGAAAGAAATATTTTGTTCCGATTGGCTTCTCCCTTGACTGTATGCCTCCATGTCCCATCGATTGTCTGCGAGCTTCTACTGGAATATACGGTAATTTCTCTACTGTGCGACAGGAAGTCACGTGGTTATGAGACAGGAACTAGCATACGTTTACAAAAACTGCTGATACGGGGCCATAACGTGAGGTACAAGGTATTGGAGCTTTTAGCCATAGTCCTGTTTCTTTAGAAATAAACAATGGAGAAATAGAGTCTTTAAACGCTTCCGATTTCAATTTATTCGCTGTCAAAGTGACCCCTAAACTCATTGGAATGAATGGAATGCTAATGTGAGCTGATAGCCTGGTAGCATCTGACTCGCTACATACAAGCCTCGACTTCCGGATGAGAAGCTACCGCCTTGTGCAAAACCATGGATGTATTAAGAGAGCTGGATAGAGTGTACGTCACGAAGCGTCGTTCATTCCAATGAAAGTTGCTCAAAAGCGCATGAAGCGAACATGGAGCTCCAAAATACCCGGATCTTCCGCGTTGTGCAGCCCAACGGACATGCGCACTAGCAACAGTTTGTTTGTGTTGTCGTAGCAACCATGGATGTATTAGGATGTCGTAGCATCCGGTAGCAACAATGCGCGTTCATGAGATTCTATCTTGTCTCACAACAAGTATAGTTCGTTAATACGTCCATCTGTACACTTGGCGAACTCATTAACTCGCCGTTTCATAGTCTAAAAATATTCACTAACGTTAACAATTGTGTTTTCGTTGTTCCTGATCGTTTACATGCTTATCTAAACGAACGATGGATGTATTTAGGCAACCAAGGAACTGCAATCATTATGTCATGTTAAGTAGCGCTAGCTAATGGGTTAGCCTGCAGTGTCGTGAACAGACCTAATATATCCATGGCCTCATCCTTCATCCACGTTACAGGCTTTACAACATATATCCCCCGGACGCATCTTATGATGAGTGTTGAACATGGATGTAAGAGAAACCCTAAACATAACTGATGCTTATTACAAGTTACATGTACTCCCAACATTTTTGTGATTAAAAAAGTTGACTTTTGTCTCAACTTTTCATGGAATAAATCTCATGAGTGACATGCTTTCAGGGTTCGATTCAGTGTCACCAGGCTTCAACATTCTTACTCAAAACAATATTTATGGGAGCAAAAAACAATTACAGGGACATTTTTAGAAAGGGGTGAATCTGTTGTAAAAATTCGGGGACACATATTTTGTTAAACTCCACTATGGAGAAGGAGGAAACTATAAATAAAAGAAAAAAGGCATTAAAAAACAATGTAAGACAAACCCAATCTACATCCGATATGGAAAAGACAAAATACACATCTGGGTGAGGTTGGGGAATATGAGTGGAGGTGAGAGAGTAAAAGGCAGAAAGATATAGGTAAGAGGGAGAGGAAGAACACAGAAAGTGTGTAAACATAATCATTATTAAATAAAAAAATATAAAGTTTTAAAATATTTACATAAATAGATGGAGACATATCCTTACACAATGAGAGCTGCCCTGTCATATTTACAATATATTTTTATTGTTAAAAGTGCCATCCTGTTGGCCTCAAGGGACTGTGGGATGCTACTTTTAAAAAAATATCCCAAATTTGTCCGTCTCTAATAAATATGCCAGGGCAGTCAAACTTTAAGCAAGGATGCCTTTCACTGTCTCCACCCAAATCCCTGACAAATTTGCCCATCTGTCTGTTCACCCAAATTCTGGTCTTGTTGATCTTTCTAGGATCTTTCTCGGATCTGCTTTCCTCCAGTGACATCTCTCATTGATGGAAGAGAAAAGGATCTTCATCTCAGGAAAGATGCCATGGAGGTGCAACAGGTCCTGCTTCATCACTGTGACAAGCTCCACACCTTTGACGTTGTCAAGGTCGTTGCCGCCACAGTGAATTAGCAGGATAACCGAGACTGTTCTTCCTCGCAAAACCAGCACCCACAGCTAACCCTCCAACTTCCGTTTTCGTCATTTCCGGAAACATCTCGCACTCAAAACAAGCTGAGGTTAAATTAATTACTTCTTTATGGCAAAAACGAATATTTCCGTTATGAAATGTATTAAACTAAATTAAAAACATAATCCGCAGCACCACAGACCCACCACCCCATGGTTAACCTTCGTATTTCCATTTCGTAATTTCCGGAAAACAGTTCTCATGCCAAAAAAGTTTAGATGAATTACTTTTATTTTCGTTTTTTTTACTAAATTAATTATACTACATTAAGCATATGAACATTATACATTTAACCTGCATGCTTTTACAGACACTCCGCCCAAAACCCTGAAAACGGAAGTTGAAGGTTAGCTGTAGGTGCTGTGGGTTAGCCATTTGTGACGTCTGCAGGGCTGCAGCTGGATGCCTCTCCCGCTCGCGGCATTAAAATCTGACGAAAGTCTTTTCAACCTTGTCGATCTGAAGTGAAGACAGATTCAGCAACTGTATGGCGTATTTCTACATCAAAATGTCTTCAAAAACACGTTTTGGTAAACTGTTTTTGTGAAATATGAGATCGTATAGGTGGTTAGTGTAGGCTACATTTGCAGAAAACAGACGAACCGTGCGACGCACACACACCGAACCGAGACAAGCGAACCGAATGGTTCGGATGTTTTTTCATCAACTTTGCCAGCCCTAACTGCTACTGATGTCGCTGAAATTGATTTTTTAAACAATCATCCCCCCTCTTTTTCCTTTAGTACAGCTCAGCCCATGAGCTAGTTTTTTGTGTTTAGGCAGTTCAGTACAGTTGTCTTAGAAAGGGGAGTATAAGTTATATAATTCATATTTTGTTTTAATGTTATGTTTTAATGTGATGTGTTATGTAAATGTGTTTTTGGAAAGTGTTTAATAAACAGCTTATATAAACTCTAGTGATGGTCATCAATGATACATTAGTCATTAGTTAATGCAAATATATAATTATATTGTGACTTCACTTGTTGAGGCACATCATCATTAACTTATCATTTAGTAATTGTTAATTTACACATGAATTTGCACTAATAATGCTGTAATTAATCATGTATTAATGCATATTAGTTTACCTGTATTATACCTGTAAGTTGAAATACAATTATTTGGCTCCTTGTGGTAATTAACATATTAATTAAGACTATTAATAAAAAAATGAGTTTTTAGGGAATTAATTCACAATTACATATTTAATTAATAACAATTACTATATGAACTAATTTCTTAATCAGACATACTCTTAATTAGTTCCTGTTGTGGTAATTATTAACAAATACCATAGATAATAATGAGTTACACATTAAATCAGTATTATCTGTGCATTAGTTAAGCATAAATTAATGCTTATTAATGCACCCGTACTGTAAAGTGTTACCGTTACGGCTAATTGCAGTATAGCAGAAGGTAAGACAGGAGGCGTGGACAGGTGGTTGTTTGAACATGCTGATTGGGAGGCGTTTGAGTATTTAAGTGAGTTAGAAATGGAAGAAATTGATATTACAGAAGATGTAAGTAATGTTAATAACTGTATTTGTGATGCCATGTTGTTAGCAGCGAGTCAGACTATTCAGAGGAAACGAGGTAGGAAGAAAAAGAACATTGTAACATGGTGGACAAAGGATTGTGAGGAAGCGATTAAATCCCGACGTAAAGAATTTAGAAAGTTAAAAAATAATCTTAGTTTTCAGAATTTTATTGACTATAAAAGGAGCCAAGCAAATGTAAGGAGAATCATTAAAACAACAAAGAAGGATTTTTTGAGAAAATTTTGTAGCACACTGGGAAGGGAGACAGCGGCAGATTGTGGGGAATGATAAAAATAATTAATGGAATAAAAAGAGAATATGGGTATCCAATATTGGGGGAAGGGGAAACAATAGCAGTCAGAGATGAGGAGAAAGCCAAAATGCTGGCGGGAACTTTTGTTAAAATTCATAAAATAAACTATGAGTGAAGAGAGGAACAGAGGAACAGAGGTAGGGTAAGTACGATGGAGCAGTATGAAGAGCTACAACAGACCGAGAATTGCTATAATGACCAATTAAATTAATATGCCACAGAGTTGGAAGGAGGTGGTGGTAGTTCCGATATGTAAACCAGGGAAAGATTACACAGATCCAGGTAGTTAAAGACCAATTGCTGTGATTTCTAACATCTGTAAGGTAATGGAAAAAATTGTGAATTCCCAGTTAATGTATTATGTGGAATTTAATAAATGTTTTGCCATTTTTCAGAGTGGTTTTAGGAGAGGGGGGAACACCATGGACCCTGCTGTGTGTCTGAAACACGATATTAGAACGGCACAAATAAATAGAGTGTAGTGGCTGTTTTCTTTAAAGTATCAGGTATTGAGACTATGTACAGGGGCTATGAAAACTACACAGATCGTAGCGCTACAGGTGGAAATGGGGGAAATGCCATTGGAACTGAGAAGGATACAGTTGTCAGTCAGATATTGGGCTAATTTACAAGGCCATGATCAAGAGCATCCAGCGAAAGACACTCTACAGCAGTGTTGGGAAAAGGAGAGAGGGACAACGAAAAGCTTTGGGTGGACAGTGGTAAAGAAAGCAACAGAGCTTCAAGTTAATCAGAAAATGGATAGGCCAACTTTACAGTTGCCAGTAATTAAACTCTGGATGCTTCCAGATGCTAAAGTAGATTTTACTGTGTTGGAGCGGAAAAACATGGATGGGGCATGTACTTCATGGAAGGTGGAAAAATATATTAAGGAGTACCATAGATATGTTCAGATATACAAAGACCCATCAAAGAGTAGAGTCAACATGTTGGGAGTTGCATTTATTGTTCCTGAGTTTAAGTTAATAGTGCGGAAAAGGATCAATGATGAGTTATCTGTGTATATGGGGAAATTATTGCACTATTATTGGCGACACAATGGATAGAGGAGGTGAGGCCTTTGAAAGCAGTTATTTGTTCAGACTCAAGTTCGGCATTGGCTAGTTTGCAAACTGGGCATTCAGAAAGTAGAGCAGACATTTTATTGGAAAGTCAGCAGACAATGTAGAGAATACAGATGATGGGACTTACATTGAAATTTGTATGGGTGCCTGCACATATTGGTGTGTGAGGTTATGAGCTTGCAGATAAGGCAGCAAAAGAGGCAAGGAAAGTTTATTTATATAGCACATTCCATAGACAATGGCAATTCAAGGTGCTTTACATTAACAGGAAAACATAAAAATTTAAAACAGATTAAAGAAAAAATTAATGCAATTAAAATGAATGTTGTATTGTGGGAAGTATGATGTTGAGAGGGAACTGCTGTATGTGAAGGTTATGGGGGAGGGTAGGAAGTGTGATTTGGGGGGGTTGTTTGGGGCTGGGAAGGGGTGTGGGGCAGTGTCGAGGGCTGTTTTTAAATTTCTTAGGGTGACTGGTTTAAATAGGAAAAATTTAACTGGGTGGGCCCGTGACTGGCCTCACACTCCGTCACAGTAGGTGGCAGTATATGCACCATTAAGTCGGTTGTGATCTGCCAGATATCATAGAAGAAGAAGAATACTAGTAGCTAAATTAACGTGTCCATCCATGGCATAATAATCCTGTTACTCAGCAACCCTATTCCAAGGTAGAGCAAACTGTTTTACCACTGTACAATAAGGTAAGAGTGAGAAATGATCACTTAGCTACGCATTCTTAAACTAGGAAATCTTAGCTACTACTACCAGCTAGCTAAATAGCATTACTTACTCTATCTAGCAGTATAGAACGTCGACAAAATACCTGCTTACTAGATAAATGCCACTTTTGTAGATCAAAGTATTTATTACTGTTATTGTTTACCATTATTGAGTTTACTTAAACATATGAAGTTTAAGTAAACTGGGCGCAGATGGCTCAGTGGGTAGGGAGTCAGACTTGTAGTCAGAAGGTTGCCATTTCAGTTCCCGTCTGAGCCAAATGTTGTTGTGTCCTTGGGCAAGACACTTTACCCTAATTGCTCCCAGGTCGTTGCTGTAAATAAGAAATTGTTCTTAGTCAACTTACCTGCTTAAATAAAGGTTTAATTAAAAAAAAGTAAATATGCGAGTTGCGCCTAGATGTCTTGAACTAGCTACAAGGCATGGACAGAATAAAGGATTGCGGTGATGTTAGTTTTATATTAAAAATGGGTAATTTCAACATCCATACCTCCTCAACTAAACATAATAATATTTGATTAATCTGCTCACGTGTGCTAACAAGCAACATTCTTTGCTTTCCCATGTCGTTGTCTTTAATCGTCTTAATCATGTTTATTGAAGAGCCACATGGAACCATGCTGTCCACCACCCGCTTACTTGCTTGCTGGTCTCTAAAATCTTTTTGTCCTTGAGTCCCCCTAGTGGGTTGGATATAACATCACGCTCAGGGGTCATTAAAATACCCTGACAAATGTTATAATAATGGAGTCAAGCCAGCCGCCACTTTGGAAATTACAGTCAAGTCAGCCTCCACGCTATTTCCTGATGCGCGTACACGTTCAATATTACCGCTGGGGTGTGCACTGGAACGTCCACTGTTTCATTGTGGAATTTCAGAATAAAAAACCTTTCAAATAGTACACAATAAAACTATGTCGTCTACTCCAAAATTGATTACAAGGAAACTGTCTGTTTCCAGTCACTCCTTTCACTTCAGATACCTTAACCAATACACCTGGTAGCTTGAAAGTTTCAGAAACATTAATCGTGGAGTTTCAGAATAAAAGCCTTTTGAAATATCCCACACTAACACAGTATTCATGAATTGATTACAATAAAACTGTCTGTTTCCAATCACTCCTTCCAAAGGAACCGCATGTGACAGACAGATTTTAACTTCAGATAAGCTCAAATAAAGCAGGGGAGGGACAAATATTATGGACAA